>QKMV01000453.1:0-22675 GCA_003287335.1 Lednia tumana
ATTTGATACAAATTTGGGTATTTCATACAAGCTAGCTTTGGCATTTTACACAGACAGGATAGGGCAATCACAACTCAGTTGGCTTTTCTTAGTATGGTAGTTCTAGTATTATTTTCTTGGCTGGAATAGGTCTAATGGTAACGCTTTGTTGATTATATGCTGGGAGTGAGTGAGACAGGAGGTTAAAGAGAGAGACGGCTGAAAGTGAAACATAACACACCGTGGTTGTTTTCTCCCGTCTTTTTTTTTTTTCGCGTAGACATTTTATCATGGGAGTTGTAGTTCTTGGTAACCCTTTTTCTATGTTATCACGTGTGCTACGTTTACAAGAATGAGGTACAAGGGTGTGCAAGGATGTGTGTACTTCCGTAAAGCTGCCAAAATTGCGAAATAGTTAAAATTTGTATTTTAATATTCCCTTAACAGAGACTTTCTAATAAAGACCGTTAAATAATTTTCAGCACATCGCTTTAAATTTTGAACGCAATCTGAAATGTTGGTCTATGTAAACTCTTTTTTTTCTAGTTCTTTTTAATCATAATTAAGCCGCCATTTATTCTGTCAAAACGACCAGTCTCGTTCCGTTATCGGTCGTTCAACCATGTTGAACGAAACAATCAGCTGATTGAAACAGAACAACCGGTCCGGTCGGTCTGCTTCAATAACGGAATACACCCCTTGTGACGGCTTGTGACGACCAATCAAAAGCAAGAAGGTATTCGCAGCTGTCATAAATAAGATGTTGATTGTTTTAAACAAGTCGTAAGAAAAAAACCGTACCAAAACAACTAAACCTTACGCCAATTGCGAATGGGCCGTTAATCGGGTTGATATCTTATAAAAATTACGGACTACCTAGAAAATTTTCATGCCGTAATATTATCATGTTTGATCCAACTGAAGCGTCAATAGCTTTTTGGGGAATGCAATAGTAACCATAGATCCATCTAAGGGCTGGTTTTTCAGTGGCCTGAAAAATCCTAAGAATTGAAACATGTTAATGAACTAATATTCTTAACAGGTCACTGCAAAACCGGCGCTAAACGTAATTTGCCATTCTTGATTTTAAGATAATCTTATTTTGGCGGGCTCTCAAAATTGCTTATTTCGTGACGTCACGTCAACGCCGTCCCAAACGTGAGAAAAGTTTGATTCCATTTGATGTCTTGAAAGTGACGAAATAAATAAAGACCGAAACAAAAGTCCTTTGGGCTCGATTTAATTCTGAACTTAAGAAAACAATATTCCAGTATTTAGCTTTTGCTCAATGCCGCTTGACCGGCGGGCCAGCAGCTTGTTGGGGTGGGGATAGAAAATGGAGGATTATTCAAGGCAAAACGTCATTGCAGTTTACGATTTAGCTTAATTACGATGTATCATTTTATCATTTCTTAAGAGTGACGCGGTTTTTCGACAGCTCCGAACGATTCAATTTATAATTATCTTATCGTCCGCCGGGAAACGAGTTGAAACGAGCTGTCACATTAAAAACATTCATGTAAGTCCATTTAGGCCATTCATTGGGTGTTTCCAAACAATAATATACCATTGTACCAATGATTGAACAGTCGATGTTAATACCATAGAGTGATACCGCTAGTTCCTGTTTCATACATTCCACTCTCATGTCTGTTCATTAAGTAAGCAAACCATTAGAAACATTGCATTCACATTCCATGAGAAGAAAAGTTAATCCTTGTATTTGTGCAGTATAACAAAATCTTTTTGCCCATTAAAAAAAGCTTTGTGTGCATGTGTATACTTGATCATTTAACAATCTTGTTTACAGATTCATGCCAACCAAATCTGCAACGCATCAAGTTTCGTTGATATGCACCAGTTAACGAATAGCCACACAAAGCGTAACTCTACTTAGATATGCAGGTAACTAGCTCAAAATGTTGGCTTTAGTCCACCCTTAGGGTGATAGCCCCGCTATGTCTAGAGCTAATGTGTCAAGCAGGGTCGAAGATATTAAGAAGCGACTGGAAGCAGCAAGCAATGCTCCTTTGATCAGCCCTGAGAAGTTACTGCTGGTTTCAGCAAACAGACAGAAGAATGAATCAGCAATCAGAGCTAATGTTGCGCCAGCATTTCTCCCGGGTCATTCCGACATTACCAGGCACAAGAGCCCCAATGCTTCTTCATCCATTTTACCTAAACATTCTGAGGCTGCAAAACGTAAGAGCTTGTCCCCAGTTCGAGCCAGTCCTTTGAAATTAGATCGGCAATTGAGTTCACCGGGCACTCGAGGAAACAATGTGAGAAGAAGTCCAGCATTTCGTTGTGACAAAATTGTGAAGGGCCGCAATGTTGTTGGGCAAAGGCCCAGATCTTTTGTGGACACGACATTAAACAGAGATGAGGTTAAGGTTAAGCGGTTGAATTCTTCCCCTACTAAGAAGCCTGTGAAATTATTGGATTCACCAAAGAGAAACGAAATGAAAGGAGTGGCTAAACCTGAGATAACTTACCCAAAACCAAAGCCAAGCATTTCACCCCCTAAAGCATTAAATGACATTCCAAGGAATCCGAAAATAGAATATGCTGTTGTTAACAAAGCTTTAAAAACAAAAAAGAATGTTTTGCCGCTAAAAAATGTTCTATCGAGTGAAATTCAAACTGAAGAGACTGATATTAATTCTGGCAGTTTTCAAACAAACTTGACCAAAGAGGATTTCCAAAGTCCAAATCAGCTGGCTGTTCTTGACGCTGGCAATGGAAAAAGGAATGTTATTTTTAGCAATAAGACTCCAGTATATGGAGTGAATGAGAATTATTCTCAAATGGAAGAATGCAGTGAGAACAAGTACGGGAAAATTGCAAACTTTTCCCCAAAACTTGATGAACCCAAGGGACACGAGTACGGGAAAATCAGCACAGCTGGGAATAATTTGAGACGGGAAGAACCAAGAGAAACCTATCCGAATGAGTACGGCAAAGTTTCACTGAGCAACACTCTAAAAGCAGTTCTTAGCTCGCCTTTACCACCAGGCCCTCCACCACAAAAGCCACCAAGAACATTTGCTCATGCAGCTGCCACTCGAAGCTCTGCTGTTCATGACCGAGTACAAAAGTTCAACAACGTTGCCATCACCAGTCCATCGACTGTGCCAAAACTATCGCCAAAACCGTTTATTATTGGGAAAACTGCCAATATTAACGAAGTTGCCAATGTGCTACATCCCAGGAATGGTAGATACGACGGAAATATGCCAATTGCACACGCAAATGCATTGACTTCTCCACCGCAGAGACCAACTAGGTCAAAAACAGAATCTGAGATAATGCTTAGAAAGCTTGAAAATGTACTACTAAACCATCAAAAGTCAGGAATTGTCATTAAACCCACTATACCACCTACAGCTCCTTCTGTGAAAAGTAGCCAAAGTAGATTTCGCCACCACTTGCCTGATGCATCTCGAAGCGAAACTAGAAAGGGCTGTTTATTAGAGTCTTTCAGCTGCATTAGCCGACCTGGCACATATCAAAGGTTCAACGAGAACACATCTGAATTCTTCGTAGAATTCCCCATCGATGAAGCACGTACCAACTCGAACATCCGTAGATCCAGCTCTGTTGAACACATCTACGCAGTTCCCTTTGAATTCTCAGGGAAGAGTCCTGACGAACGATCAGCGTTGAGCTTAGAAGCGAGGAGAAAATCAGCCCCAAGGAAGATTCTTGCCATAACACCAGAGAAGATTGTTGAGATCGGACAGTTTAGAGGAAAGATGGAAGAAGGGAATGCTAGAGTTGACGAAGGAGGCCTTCACTACTTGGTGAGTTTGCCAAGATAACTTGCTTGTGTTGTGAATGTGACCTGGGTATACTTGTTGAATTATAATGCATTGCACTTATTTCACTAAAATTTCATTTTTCTCATATTCATTTGGTTGTACACATGGCTTGTAATTGTTATTTAAGCACACTTCCACATAGATACCTAGGCTGACCATTAGATTGTTCTCCATACTTTTTATATTTAAGTCCTTACATTAATTAATGAAGTTACGATCAATAAAAAAGTAGCAGACTTTGGGACTTCGTTTGAACTAGCTGTCAATTCTCCCTGCTCGCTCCACATACTCCCGACCAAAACTGACGGTGCTAGTTTATGTCTTACTATATGCCAAGCTGGCATCACATTTTTCACAAATACTGCTGACTACTATGGTAAACTAGATAAAGTAGAGATGCATTCATTCCTCCTCTTCTCTTTGTACTAGTGAAGTGCAATAAGACTTGCACTTTGTCAAATTATAAGGTGAGGGGAACACGGAGCAAGGAAGGAGGATTGAAACAGAGTTCAACGTTCAGCTCATTTAACATTGGTATGGTTCTTCTTTTTGGTAACTGTTCTTTGCTAAAGCAGACAGCCGGTTACATAAAAACCTGCTATTCTCTGTTCCAACATCTTGGTACAGGGGGCCGGAACTAGAACCATTAAAACTCCTATCTATTTTTTTTTGAACCGGAACTTGAACTAGAACTGTAATTATGTATTTTCATATTTAATATACAATTACGGTTCTTTTTGGTTTGAAAAGGGTTCTCAATTTCATATTTACACTATTTTCTCACATTGTTTATCCACAACATCCTGAAATAGCTGAAATTTCTTCCTCCCATATTTCTCTGTACTACTGCATAGGTCAGGTCAGGTAGGGCTGGTAGGTCAGGTAGGGCAGTATAGGTCAGAAAACTAAAAGCAAATTGCTTCACAAAATGATAACGACTCTGTTGAACCCCTGCACGGAACGCAATTTTGTTCGGCATATTTTATGAGCACCCATAAAGACTCGGTGGTCCCTTGAAGGATAATGATCTTTCTCCCGGCAGAGGAACGAAACAGCATATCAAAAAAGTACACAATCAAACTGCCAACAGATCCAATAATTCTAGCACAAGCAAAACCTCAATGCAGGAACCGTTATTTTAAAAGTGGAACTGGAACCGTATTTTACAAACTGGATTCAGAATTGGAACCTTGATTTATGTAGAACCAGAATTGATACTCTTATGTGAGAAAAACTGCTGAGCTAGAACCTTTATTGATTTCAGTAACAAGTCCTGCTTGGTACCTACCACCTATTTGAACTTTTGAATTTTTTTTATATCACAACAAGAATTATTAGTAGCAAATACTGTTGAATAATACTATTCATATAGGTTATAGAAAATGTGCTACCTTCTCCCTCCAGTCATTTAACGTGCGATCACAATTAATTATGTTCCTCTGGGTATGGGTACAGATCTCTCTATTTGCTAGTGAGGACAGGATTCTTTCGAATGTGTTTTCAAAGTCTTATGTGTTTGTTCCAGAGCTCTCCCGTGAGCTCGGATCCTGAGGCAACAAAGGGCATCTCGTCGGGGGAACCGGAGAAGAGCAAAGCGTTGAGACCTAAACCTGGACTTCTACGGCTAGCTGGTCTTGTTAGAGGCACAGAAAAACCGAATCAAGAGAAGGTGGGTGGCGATTGAGGTGTATATAATTAATCACGTCTAAATTACCCCCATTTGATTGTTTTTCACCTATGTAGCCTTGTGGTATTTATCAGTCATTACTACGCGGGTAGTTTATATTAATACAGCCGCTTGGGTGCATCAAAGAGATTTCCCAGTTCTTTTCTTTTTAAGTTTTGGTTGTAACTAGATGTGTTATTTAGTAAAGGTGTCAATTGATTCAATTAATCAATTATGACCACGCAACGATCAATCGATGTCACTTACAATTATCGAAATATTAGATTTATATTTTAAAAACAATCTCGACTGCTATCCAGGAGGGCTAAATGTTTAAATAAGGTTCCGCCATGAGCCACGTTCTGCGCTGACATCATTAGTCGTATTGGTAGTCATTGTTCCAGGGCGTCCTTTAGTGTCATGAGCGGATTTTTTCTACGCATTTTTTTAATTTGTCAAAACTACTTGCAAGCTGTACGTCATGGCCAAGATGCCATTTTTTAAAATAATGCATTTCAGTTGCGTAGCATAGCAGGCCTGCCAGCGTGCTTTTTTTCTACCAACTTCTGAAAAAAATCAAAATAATTGATTATTAATCGATTTGATTTTAATCGATTAAACTTCGTTGATTATAATTGATGCAAAAATTTTGCTTAATTTCAATAATCGATGTCAATAAAAAATACCGATTGACATCCGTATTATTTAGTCTTTATGTAAATATTTCGTTATAACGTTGGAAACATGGCAACGTTGGAAACCACGGCAATATTGGTTGAGCAGTTGCCATGTAAGCAAAAGGTCCGGGGTTGGGGTCCTGGAAGAGGCACATATTTTTGAAGCGATTTTAATATCCTTCATGAAGCATGAATGTTTTTTAGTAATTTATACGTTGCGCTTGTTTTAATCTTTTCGTAACTACTTTAACTGAGACAGTATTGTAACAATTACGTTAGGGCAGCTGGTAAATTCATGTGGTATGGACTTAATGTTGCCTTTAATGTATTATCTATGCTACAAATGCTTTTTGCTTTTTGGATTAAATTCTGTTATCCTAATTTTAAACCTGATTTCCTCACTCTGGCTAATGTGTAGTAAATGGAACTTGTACAATAAACTTCTAGGTATTTTCACAACCGAATCAGGTGTCTGTTTCCCAAATCTTTCACTCTGTTGACTAGCTCTCTGTTTACCCTTGACTTTAATCAGGATCCTTAGAACAGATCATGGTGATGGTTCTCATGAGAGCACCAAAGCTAAGGGACATTGACCGAACGGTTTGGCATGTTGGATAAACCAGTTCTCCTGAGATCACCGAAGCTAAGCAACATTGCGGTGGACCAATGTTGGATGGGTGACCATTCATACCAAGGTCCATTTCTGTTCGGGAGAGAGGCTGGAGGGTTTGAAGTTATCTTGCAATCCACCTCTCGACAGTACGGATTTATGGAGGAATCCCATGCTGTTCAAGTTGTACCATCCTTCAGAAGGGACGTTAAGCAGTGGTCCCCTTGGTGCTTTTCGACAGGAGTAGGCTACGTGCCGGCACCAGGTTTCCCCTCTTCCCTGCTAGGTTCATTATCACCCTCATTATCACCCTATTATTCACCGACGCAAAGAGACCAGTGCCACAGGGCCAGTTGTCAATACAGTGCGGCGTTAAACACCACTATAAAAAAAAGGAACATTGCCCTGGGTCAGAGATTGAATGGGTGACAATTCATCCCTTCATCCCAAGACCTAGCTCTGTGTGGGAGAGAGGTTGGGGAGTTTGTAATTAGTACAGCAGCTTCACTCTCCTTGATAAGAACCTCTCGACAGCACGGATTAGTGGAGGAATCCTGCTGTCCAAGCTGCATCATCCTTCGCAAGGGACGTTAAGCGGTGGTCCCCCTTGGTACTTTTCAACAGAAGTAGGCTACTTGCTGGCACCAGTGGCGGCTCGTGGTCTAAAAGTCTAAGGAGGCTTAATAATTTTATCTCCCCCCTCTATAACACCTATTAAAGTGCTTTCCGTGGCATCCCGTAGCATTTATCCCTACCAGATAAATACCTAGAGTGTATTTGAAGATGTTCTATTGAAATAACCGTGATTACTCATAGTTATTAGTGGTCTAATCAGGCAGAGAAAGAGGCTGAGATAAACAATAATATTATTGGTAGGTAGGTGTCCGGTGATGCTCTGAATTAAAATATTTTTGGTCTTAATAAGGACCTGGATGTTTTTATCGACGTTTCGCCCACGGTGGCGTGGGCATCATCAGGAATGGTGTGACCAAAAACCCACGCCACGCCCACGCCACCGTGGGCGAAACGTCAATAAAAACATCCAGGTCCTTCTTAGCACCAAAAATATTTTAATCCAGAGCATCACCGGACACCTACCTACTATCAATTATGGGCTCTGAACCACTCCGCATTACCAATAATATTATTGATATTTCAATCATGAATGGCTCCGAGGGAAGCATGCTTGATTTGAAACGAGCAGGCATGGAACTTTCCTGAATCCGAGAGTATAGTCTTTACTTTAGTTAGGACTGCACGGAATTTTGATGCGTTTTAATCGTCGCACTTGTAAGTATCCATGTTAACATTCCGAACATGTTATCTATCAGAATTGATGGGTCTGGCTATGTTCTAAAATATCTCGCAGGCCAAGTGCAACCCTCACAATTGCCATATTGCTGTACCTATAATTGATGGGTTGGAGAGGAAATTTGGTATTTGGCAACACAGCTCTGTGCTCTATTCAGCAACCAAGTCAACACGGGAAGAAAACCATAGTTGCTATGCGATACGGGTCACCTACTCGGAAGGGAATTGCTAAATTGTTACGCGTTTTCGAGTGTAAGGGACCTCTTGTGAGATCTCGAGTTGATTAATCGCTTATGGAACATTTCTTTAAATATGAATTTAGTTAATAATTTCTTCGCCCACCTCCCCCGACCAAGGAGGCCAGGCCTCCCTTAAGAAACCGCTACTGGCTGGCACCGAGTTTCCCCTCTTCCCTGTTGGATTTCTTGCTGTCAGTATCACTCTCTGATCCCAATAGACTAGTGCCACAGTGCCAGTTGTCAATGCCGTGTGTCATTAAACACGAATAATGCATGCCAGCTGTCTCTGCTGTCAGCTGTCAACATTTTATTGTGTTAGCTCTCCCACCTTACAACCAAACATTTTCTAATGTCAGACTCCTCTTGTATTGGAAATGTTTTTTGTTTTTTTACTGACTACTGACTGAACTACTACTATTTACTGACTGAATAAAATGCTATTTGTATGTGACCGTAATATTTTGTTGAATATGGGTGTAAAATGCAGATTCAGCAGATCATGAACCAGGCATTTGGAGTCCCTCACGCTCCGGAGGTGTCTGAATCAGACAACTCTCCTGTGTCTACTCCAGAAGAAAGCCTCGACTTTGAATCCAGCATTGCAGATCTTTCTGCAGAAATAACAAGCAGTTCTGGTACGTCTAACAATGGTTTATTATGTCAACCTCTGTAATTCGGTAGTTAATTTGCAAATTGCTGTCAGGAGATCCCAGTTTTGATCCTGGTGACCGGCTATCTTTATTAAGGTTGCTTGTGACTTGAAACGGTCAAGTCAGGCCGATGCAGATATGTTAAGATATTTTCAAATTATCTGTAGTCTCATCTACTCCCTCTTTCCTTCACAGCTCCGTGTTGTCCCACTTGAGAATTGATATGTGGTCATCCCAAATAAAAATAGTAATGATTCGGTTGCGCTTTGGTCATTTACAGGTGCTGGAAGCCTAACAGATAGCGGGGCAGAGCTACGCCAACTGACGGAACGCCGCAAAACTTATGTTCGCCGAGTCTCCTGCCGCATAGCTCCAACGAAGCAACCTCACACGTTCCCACATTTGTTCCAATATGTTCTGCTCGTCGGACTTAACATCGGCTGTGGAGTGAACAAGCCTTACATTAAGAGGAAATATCCGCCAGACGTAAGTAACGAAATGACGTTTGCAACTATGATGGATATTAATTTCAGCTCAAAAATGTTTGGCTGGTTGGGGGCTCAAACCCTGGTCCTCGGATTTCGCGTCCTATGCTACATGTGGTCTTAATATCATCTTCATTTAACTACGCATGGTTAATGCTTTTAAGTTGGTTCACCTATGACGTTAGTAACTAGTAGCAAGGGAATTCCGTGAAGGCAGAACTTTTTGAAATGTACATTTGCCCAATAAGTGGTGGAACTGTTCAATTTCAATTTCCTTTCTCATCTCCCAAACTACCTATTATTAGGGGTACGGGAAAAAGGAATTTTTGATAATAATACGTGTACGGAGTGACAGTTATACATGGAGCTAGACATGAGTCTAAAGAATTTTATAATCATAAATATCTTTATTCTCGGTTTCATAAACTTGGGTCAAGCTATACAATATCATGCTGACATTTCTGATAAATGAGATAAATTTGAGAACTCTTGAGTAAATAGGAATTTTGTGTCTTCGTCACGTTTCAAAATGTTTCCATTCCTTGGAGCTTAGTTTTCTTCGGCAATAAAATGCTAGTAACATGTATATCCATGATGAACCAAGATATAAGCAACATAGATGCTAATTTGGATTGTGTGAACTGTGTGAAAGTCGAACGAAACTTGGACTTTGCTTGGAAGTTCGGCATTTAAGCTTTAAATTTTACACCTTGAACCGATTTTTTTATCTTTAGCGGAAACACAAACTAGAGCCCAGACTATGTTGGCGGTATTTTATAATCATACCCAGTCTGGAATACCAAAAAGTATATGTATATGTACCTTCCTGTATAGACACCAGTAGTAGAACTTGTACATAGAAAATCCTGATTAATATCGCATTTCTGCTAAATAAACATTTGAAAGCAAAAATTCCCAATCGAGTGTTGCTGCAGTGATAAAAATTTGCCCCTGGGTTATTGAAGACCATGCTGTGTAGATTAGGTTTGGGGAGATAACATTTACCTGCCTAACCTGCTTTATATCTCAAATACAAATATGTAGACACTCACCATCTATTCAACCTTTTGCAGGCGGATGTAACTCCACACATCGAAGAGTTTTGCTTTCCGGATGCGTCTGATTGGCCTCGCCAACCAAATGCGAATGGAACTCCAGATGAACAGAGCTACTCTCTAGTGATCACCAACGACAAGGGTGACCGGACTTTCGGCTATTGTCGCCGAGTGATGCCGGAAGGTGCAGATGTTTGTCTTCCACTCGCTTACTGCATAATCAGCCCATTCCGAGCAACCGGATTCTATTACAAAGTAAGCCGGTTTTTTTGTTGTTACGCTGAAAACTAAGCTAGGTCTGAATGATTAGTGAGTACCAAATACCAACGTCCCAAATTTTGACATTTATTTTGTCTGCTGCACTTTGATTGAAAAGGACTTAAGTTCTGAAAGGTTCAAGTTAGAACTTAAAAGGGTAGAAAGAATATCGATACAGTCAAGTCTCGTTAATACAAACTCAGTTAATCCAAAGGTCCTGCTAATTCGAAGTCTTGTCAGGCCCCGGCTCCCAGTATAGGGGACTTTATGAAAATGCATACATGGAACTTGGGCTATATCGTTCAAACAATAATTTCCTCCCTAATCACTTCGTAACCTTTAAATTGGGTCATTTAATTCGAACACCTTTCATGAATTCGAAAGTTTTAATGATTTATTTGCAAAAAATCAAAGCAAATACGTTGAATTATTTTGTCATCTCATACCACGTGACTTGTCTAAAAGTTCTGTTGCTGCGTCACGCACGCGAACGCATCCAAATCATCCCGAAGGCTGCCAGTTTACTGTAAGCCAAGCACTGCAAATTCCAATCCACGCAGCTAGCAGGGAGAGGGAGTTGTGCTCGCACTTATCACTGAATCATATATGTTCCGTTTGATTTGTGCCACGCTGCTATGAAATTCCTTTTCTTTCTGCAGCATGACGGAGCCTATCATAGCATTTCAGCTCAGCTCAAGGATATAGCGAGCTCAAGCTAACGTGATGAACAAATGTCGTGATAGGCGATTTTTTAATGGGAGGAGGGGGGATGGGGTAGCAGGAAAGCACGGTTACCACTTTTGCCTATGTTTCTACTGTATTCTACATTCAAAAAACTTATTGCGATTTATCGAACTTTTTTACATCAAACTGGGACTTTCTGTGTACCTTGAAATTTGGATTAACAAGGTTTTGATGAAGTGCAAGTCGACTATACTGTTCATCATCATGAGTTTAAACTTTCAGGGACCTGATTTGCTGTTCTATTTCGGACGGGACTCTTATTTCCGAGTTCGCATTAACGAAAGTTTACTGTAATACACATAGTGCGTTTACGGAAATGAGGCCACACCAAGCGATCTGATCTCGGCAGTATCTGAAGGTGTTACAGCGCGAGTTTCGGCAGGACCTTTGCTGAGTAGAACAAAAAAAAACTTGTCGAAACCAGTCGTCGTAATTACAATATTTAACAATTAAGCCGTGAAACGCATTTTATTGTACGCTGCCACCGAAATGTATCGTCCGACACATTTATTTGATTGCATGAAAGGGCCAATTGAGAAAGATTCGAACCTTGCTGCTCGCTATTCAGGCCGGTCAACTCGTGAACCTACTCATCTGTAGGCTCACCAGTTAAGTGAACGGACCGGCCGGTCCAAGCATTTCCGAACGTCAGTTGACGTGATCAGACCAGTCCGGACTGGATTGCCGTAAGGCTCCTTTGAGGCTATAGAAGTGCAGAATCAAATCCAAGCTTCACCCAAGTGGCATCGGTGAAAAGTTGGTATCAGTGTTTCCCTATTTGATATGTTTTTACCTTGTAATCATTGCAGGTGCTATCGGAGCTGGAATCTCGACACGGCCAACCAGAAGTGCATCAAACTGCATTCATCATGGAGCTTTACAGCTGCAGCCTCCCTGGTCCAGGCCAGTCTTTGAAACCAGGTCCTGATCTCAGTTTGACCTCTCCTGTGGCTAACACGGTCCGCTCTACCCTGGAGTCCGCTCACATGGTTCTCGCTGCAAACTTCCAAGCGAACTTGAATGCTGGGAACGGGCCTAACGTTGCAAGTAAGATGGAAAGCTATGGAGCTACTGGTGAGAATGGGGCTAGCAGAGGAAAACTCGTTCACAGTTCGACCATCGTGAGAAGGCCGTTGGATCTGAGGTTGGAGGAGCAAGATCTCACGCAGCTTTTTTCTGCCGTAAGCGTTTCTGACCTGCTGCTTCTTTTCGGCTCCCTTCTGCTGGAAAGGAAAGTGCTGCTCTTCAGTGAATCTCTCAGGTAGGCAGAGAAGTTATTTCACTTCAGAACTTTTTCCAGTTTATTGACAAAAGAGAAGCTAATCGTTTTCGTTTCCATTCTAGTAAGCTGTCATCTTGCGTGGAAGCATTGCAATCGATCCTGTACCCATTCAGCTGGCAACACACTTTTATCCCAGTGTTGCCGATATCGCAAGTTGAGTATTGCGATGCGCCAACTCCGTACATCTTTGGGCTGCTCAAGCAAGGCGGGCATCTACCAGACGTTGAAATCACTGATGTATGTGGTTTTTTGTTTAACATATCCTTTGCTTCAGAATATGCCTTTTTTAAGTAATTATTTCCGAACGAACCCCTTCTAGGAACATTGGCATTATAATATGAGGTGGCAATCGATTTGATTGATAGACTATGGCCCATAGAACGATTTCGTTTTACATAATCGAACATGAATCGAAATAGTAGGTGGTCTTAAAAACAGTGTTATTCTATAGCAATCTTTGACATGCTAAATGTTTTAAAACTAATTCACTCAGGGTAACCTAAAAAAATAAAAATAAAAACTTGGCCTAAAGTAGATGTGCTAGAATTTGGTAAATAATCGTTTTTGTTTCTTTTTGCTATTGACTAATGTCAAGACAAGCATTAATGGACCTCTAATTATCATACCCATGTATATTTTTATTTTAAGTGTTCTTAAACTGTGTAAGAAAATTAGTAAACTACTCTAGGAAACTTAAATAACTTAGGTTAACATTTTGGCAGATGCCGTCTTTGTAGAAAGGCCAGTAGATGACTAGATAAAAGTTTCCCAGGAGTACAAATGGTGAGTGCATAGCTACTGAGGTTTTATTTTGTTTACCTTTTGCTTTCTTGCTGTTCATAAGTGTAACAAATAACTAGAAACAAATTGACATAATCTCTTAAGCAAAATGTGATAAATGTAGCACTGTGGCATTTAAGTTGCCTCTCTCATTTCAATTACATATCCCATAATTAAACAAAGTGAAGCAAAATCTATACGCACAGGGATTTGTTTCAGGGGATCGCTGTTGACGTAGATACAAGCAGAGTGGTGATTAGTGTCGGAGACGAAGCCACTATCTTGCCAACGAGACTTCGGCGCAGTTTGAAGACCGCCTTGCAACTGGTGGGCCAGTTGACGCAGCCAACAGAGGCCGCTCGCAACGTATTGGTCTCTGAGGCTTTTGTCCGAGCTTTTGTTGAAGTTTGTGGTCATTATCAAAGCCACATCATTGCCAAGCCCGATGGAAGTCGACATTTTGAGGTTAGATTTGTTGTTTTAGGAAATTTTCCATTTGTCTTCTTCAGACATGTTATACATCTAGGCCCTCGTATGCCTGTACATTTCCGGCACTCGTGTCATTGTCGGGCACAGGCTCTTCAGAAATCATAGAACCTCCCACTCCTAATCTTAGTTCAAACCTCTTCTCTGAGACAACAACAACACAAATATTGCCATGTTTTCTATCAATAGCAAGAAAAAATCCCAAACTGGTCCCAGTGTTCATTGTTTAAAATGTTGAATATTTCAATAATAGTTTCTAGAGTGTAAGAAAATTTGACAAAATCAGCATCTGGTGAGCATGAGACATGTCATTTTTGTAGTTGCCCACACAAATACTGTCCAGGGTCCAATTCACGAACATTTCCTTAACCCTGTCGAACTCTGTGCTATGATAATCAGTGGGAACCAAAATTCGATTAGACGACTGAATTATACCTGATCGCTGAACCTGACTGGAAGTAGGGTTAGGGAGTGTTAGCAATCTAGCATAATTCAGTCCTCTCTAATTGACTTTTGATTAGTCCCATAGAGTCCCCACCAATCAAAACACCGAGCTAGGGAGGGTTCAGGAAATGTTCTTAGAATTTGGCTACCAGGGCTCCGTAAAGTATTGGCGCTGGTCTTTGGAAACACTGGTCTTTTGACAAACCTTAGAAATTTGAATAAAATAAGTTCAGAAGCTTTATTCAAGCTAGCAAAACATGTTCTTAATGTTGAGATATGAAAGAACTTTGGCTCATCATAAGTTTATTAATTTATAGAGCATTGAGTTAGGCTAGCGGATGTTGTGAAAATGGTGGTACTATCCTAATATATCTTGAGTCACCCATCCTACTAGGCATCATTTGTTGTTTGTCCTGGTTGACAAAACCTATTTCGTAGTTTGGGTGACTCATAAAATAATGGATTACAATTGGGGTTGACAAGGATTACAAATTTAAAGCCAAATACACGGCTAGTATTAACATAAAGAATATGAAAATGACTTCAAAAATACCTGCAGTTTTAATATTTTTCATGACACTTGGGGCTGAAACACATTGTTTGTACTTTGGCACTGCACGATCTGCACTTCTTTGCATTCTTCATATTTTGATAGGTCCAGCACCAAGAACCATGATTATAATTTATTACTAAGAGATGAAGATTAGTAAATTGCTCCAAAGCTTCCGCCAGACCGTAAATTTTTTGTGTTTTTTTTAATTCAGCCCAATGCATTTCCACATAACCCCCACGGTGGCATTTTGGCTAAATTTGTAACATTTTCCTTGGTGGTAAATTCACGGTCTGACAGTAAATTTACAGAAGAAAAGTTTAACAGGAAATCCACATCACGATAATTTATGATGATATAATCAATCACAATAAAAAGGCAAAAACATTTTTGGGGTAGATTATTTTCAGTTTTGGATCTTCGGAGGCTTTGAGAGGCGATGTTGATGTTTTGTAAGTTGGCGGTTTCGCTCTCTTTTTTTTACTTACACAACTTACACATCATTTTCAGTTTTGTTTTCTCGTACACTAGTTACTACTTTTGGTACTCAATTAGCATTACATTCTATCCACATATTGTTGCTACCCTTTCAAGAAAATTCATTTTTTTTTGTTTCGATGTTTATTTTTGAGCAGATTCCTGTATCATTGCTTTCTTTTCAAACATTCATTTATTGTTGCATCCGTTTTGGACATTCTAAGCCACTTACTTTTTCCAAGTAGTCTCATGTACTGTTGCTTTCCTTTCCTTTTGGAGCAGGCTCCTATATTGTTGCTTTTCTTCCATTCAGAGAGAAGCATTTGTGGCAGCTGGATCATGCCGCGCCGAGCGCTCGTTCCTCGAATGGTTCTCCGAGACAGCCATGTTCCGTCGATTCCTTGAAGTCCGCATGGAAAGAGGTAGCCGATTCCGAGGGGTTTTTGAGCAGAGAGCCCGAGAGCGCAAAGACGAGATGGAAAAAAACACAGTGATGAACCGGCCGAACAAGAAACACCGCACTTTGGGTGAGACTTGAGTTCTCTCCGTTTCTTTAAGACTGAGCTAATACTTAAATACTTTAATACCAGGCAGTGTAAGAATGTGTCGACCTAGCAACCAGAAGGTTCCGTGTTTGGTTCTCTTGATTTCTCATGACTAGTATGATACGAACGTGCAATAGTTCCTCTTTTTGCTCACGTCCTTTGTCCTGGCTTACTTACATCTTACGATTTCATAGGAGGAGATGTTGACCCATTGTTTTCTTTTACGTTTCAGGCGACCGGTTCAAAGAATGGGCACCGTTCACTTAGTGTTGATGCTAACCCTCGTACCTCGTGAAGTGGTGTTATCTAAATTACCATATTAGATTATAGTGTACAAATGCACTTAGTCATCCATATTGTACTCAATCAACAAATGAGAATCTCAAATCAAAACTGTCTGCTCTTTTTGCTGATAGATATTTTATTTTGTATCGTATTGATACAAGTGGGCAAGCTTTTGTAGCATAACCTAACTTTCACATCACATATCCGAGCTCCCTAGAAGAAATAGAATACAGGGAATTGGATGCCTTAATAATTATTTATGTACTAGTTTTATGCGAAAATAGTCCAGCTATGTACGTCTCTTTCCTATCTGCCATGAACAAAGTGACCTTGTACAATGTAGGTAGGTATTCTTTATGTGTGTTTGTTCCAACAATACTAGTTAGCTCTCTAGAAACACTCCATAGAAGCTAACCATGCCACCGGTAGTGACTTAATTAGACTAGTGAAAAAGTTTTCCATGTGGATTTTTTGGGGAAAAATTGTTTACTTTTTCCCAGATGGCTTTTGCTGTGACTATTTGCAAGTAGCGCTTTAATCCGTGCTTTCATGTTAATCGTTAGTATTCAAATCTCAGGTGAAGCCACTGATATTATGTGAATGGGAAAAAGCACAGCCGTGGTGGATGTGACGCGTCCAAGCTTGAAAGTTTTATACTGTTAATGACATGGCACATTTTGGCTTGCCCCACAAAATACCTGAGGCCTTTTCAATTTCGTGCTAAGTATGTATTGCCTTGTTAATTTGCCTTCTGCTAGTGACTGAGAGAGAGAAATGCACTCAAAAATGTGATTTATTGTTTATTAGTACAAAAAGGACATTATTGGTGCAATCCAAATAATGAACCTTGCCTTACCTTTTCTGCATTTGTATGTCAACTTATATGTCACTTGTATGCCAAGTCTTTTGTAATTAATCGTTATAAAAAATTGCATTTAATGTCTACAGTGTGCCAATTTTTATCAAACTATTTTTACCATCCTCATCCTTGCGTGTTTCCCAAGGTATTCAAAAAATGAACTCCTTCGCATAGGTCCTTTGTATATAGGTCTTCTGCAGTTATTTTTGCTGTTCTGACGGTATGTTGGCTCACCATTTCACAATTCGGTACACCGCAATTCTGTCAGCGGTTCAGCATTCCCTAATTTGATTATTTGGGCTTGCATCTGTACTTTTGTAATGGAGAGAGATTGCTCATTAAAAAGGCTAACTTTTATATTAGGGCAGTAGGTGCATACTGTAGCTCTGGGCCCGGTTACAAATATTGCTGCCGTTTGGATTTCGGATTAGGTTCTGAGTTCCACTCAAGCGTCTTGGTGGGTTTCGGTTCCAATTCCTGATACACTACAGTGTGAAACAGACCGAACATTTATAAAAACGGAATGCGGGTTAATGGAATTATGAGCAACAGTTGTAGAAAAATTATTTAAGTTAATTTTGTTGACTTGTACATAATCCCAGTCAATATAGTCATTAACTATAGGTAAAAGCAAAGATGAACTGACATGCACTAACAAAAAAATGAAGATCTTCATTTTCAAAAAGAACGGGCTTTTTTTAAAACTGGTGAGTGATTCTTATACCGAATACTTCGTGACATTCTAAGCAGCTAAGACCTTGAATGTCTGCTACTTGACTGGTTATACAGCAGACAAAAATGAATGGAAAGTATTATTAGTTCGCAAAAGAAAAGATTAAATATATTACAGTATTTGCGATTGTCAGGCAGTTTTGTTTTCATTTTGTGCTTTGCCTTTTTTAATTTGAGGTGCATTTTTCAATTTGAGAAGTTCCCTAATGAGATTTGCCTAAAAACTTGGACCTTGACCTGAAATTTGGGGTTCGCTCTCATACGGGGGCAGACACTTTATTTTGGTGGAATTAACCTTTTGTTCTCGGTTGGCTGGATTATACTGCCACCTGATGGGCCGTAGTATTTGGGGTTAGGTCTAGTGTGGGTCGTACTCTCGTAAACAGTGCAAACATAATTATTGTGTAAGTAGTTCCTTTATTTTCTTTAGCTGATGGCCTGGACCCTGTTTTGGTCTTGCCACGGACATTTTGTATTTTGTGGAAGTTTTTTTATAAAATCTATCAAATGACATCTTCAAAATTTGAGTTTTGAAATGTATTCTGAAATACAGGGAAAAGTCGGATACAATTAAACCATATCAAGCCAACCTGAAATTTCCGAAAAATTTTGGATTCCCAGCCGGCGCTCGAACCAGTCATTCATAATTTTCTGACCTGGACATAAATGTGTCTGAACGTTCGACTTCCATCATTATTATTATTTTTTAATCTAAGCTCTAACAATGGGGCCTGACTTACCCAAAAATTCCCTGTAAAGTCAGGTCCATAAGTTTAAGATGGCCCAAAAGTCCAGAAATACCTGAAACAACTGAGGAAAATGTTCACTTTTTCCTCGTCTTTCTACGATGTGAGTTTTAAAATTGGCAATTAAATGGTTTCTCAAAAACGCCTTGCTTTCGTATACAGAGATATACATCACGTAATTAATTGTTGCGGACTGCGACGTTGACTATTGCCCCGTGCGCGAGAATCAAATCTGCGAAGACTTAGATTGGGCGCTACGTAAAACCTGAACTGCTATTTGACGCAAACTGAATAGGCGATCGTAAATGGTACATCTCCTTTTATTTTCCTCTATTACCTTAAGATCAAAGCACTTAATAAACCTAGGATAAGCATCATGCGTTCTTACACCGACAATTTTGAGGGTGAAAACTGTGAAATCATACCAGTTGGAAGTTTTTCGAACATTTCCCCGACCTTGGTTAACAGTATACTAAACGACTTCACATAAACTTAGACAAATCGTTACTGGCCTTCGCTAATTATTCAAGCTGTCACGTGACACCTATCCTAAAGTCTTCGCAGTTTTGATTCTCGCGCCCCGTGCCCGGGTTTCTATATCAAGATAAGCTTTCTATTGGCACGATTTCAAGTAGACTTCAGCAGAAACTCTGACGTCGGAGTGCGGCTCTAGTATTATTTTACGTATCTTACCATTTCTTACTTCAAATTGACATTCTCAGCCAAAAAATCACGCTCAAGAATAGTAAAATTGTGATGCTGAACAGAAGTCTAAGCGCGCAAAAGCTAAACGGACGGCGAGCTAGATCTAGGTGAAGGCGTGATGCACCTAGGTCAACTGTACATCGTTATGGCTGCCATGAGGGCGGCCTGAGACCTGGACACAACTCTTAGTTTTTTAGATCAATCCCCTAATCCTTGTGTGACAAATATCAAGCTTTAAATTAACCCTGGAAGTTACACAAATTTTAACTAAGTTGAGTTTAACAGTTCTACGAGTGCACGTCCACGAGTTCTACGTTAAAGCGTCGAAAACCTCGCTCTGGCTGCTGCTCTTACGGCTCCACTTGGATGTGAAATCGGAAATGTGGCATGTCAGAGGCGGTATATTTTTGGATGAGCGTAGCGAGGGAAGCGAAAACTTCAATATAACTTACCGTAGAAAAAAGTATGTTGTGTTTTTTTTTTGTGTGTTTGTTCGCGCTCTGTAGGCCAAACCCCTCAACCAATTTAAATGATAATTTCAGGAAACCTTTGTTTTTTCTGAACTTAGAGTTGCTAACTTTTTGAGCACAATCCACGAAACAGTTTTCTTGAAATTTGCATTTCATTACATTTTTCATAATTTTATCAACTTAATTGCTAATTAGTTTGCAGTCTTATTACGAACGGCTATGTCTATTTCAATGAAATTTACAGTATATCTCTTTAGGATGCAACATAGTAGTAAAACAATTTTCAACCCAACTGGTTCAGTTGATTTCTTGAAAATCGCTTTTTCGTGGTAGTTTTAGAGTTAATCGAACAGGTCAACGTGGTGCATTGTTTTGGATAAAACTTTTCAAGGGCTTTTAATACTTTCAACAAAGATCGTATCAAATTTTGAATGTGTTCTGAAATATTTGTCTCTTTAAATTAAATATTTTGTAGGCTTTTAATCATAATTTCTCGTCTCTTCCCTACACCAGTTGAATGCGTGTTTCATAGCAACCAGTCACGGTGCTGGAGAAAAAAGAACTGGGCAACTGGAAAAAAAGTCACTTGTCATTTACAGAGGCCGAAATCGTTTTGTTCTACGTATTTTTTGAGGGGTTTTCATCTTTTGAAGTTTTGAAAATCTGCTTGGGTTTCCCCTCTTCTATGCTATTTTCTTCATCGTCATCCTCATCATCACCCTCTCATTCACCGGCGCCACAAGACCAATTTAAGAAGCCGAGTCGAAGGTGTCGTTACATACATACCATCACCAATCAAATATCAAAAAGGAGCAACAACGACTTGAATTAAATTAAGTAAAATTAAGATTGTCGGAATGGTTCATGACTCACGGAGATGGTATCAGCCGGAGGAAGGTCATCTTAGGACTCAGGTTCGACTATCTTATCGTGATCACTGATCACATACATCATAACGGCCATGTTGTTTTTGATCACCTATATTAAATCACAACGTGAAACTCGTTGATTTCATACTAACTGCGTCAGGTTGCGTTCGCCAATAAACTATAGTCACGATCGCAACACCATGTAGACATTTTAGATCTTAGTGCTTCATTAAAATGTTAAAACATGGCAAATGTGAAGTTTCGATCATTGCTAGATCGAAGAGAAATGCTTGAAGTGTGGAGTTGTTTACATCGCGAAGTAAAATGATACTGAGGAGCGTACTGTGTTGCGATGTGTAACCATAACCTCCTGCACCTCATGTAGAAAAAATATTTATAACCATTACCATACGTCACTTTAACAAGCCGGATCTGATTTTTTTTTCATTTTATTTTATTGTAAAATAATTTCCTCTTTCGATCGTGGATCTTCTTCTCACGATTATTCCGGTGACTATACAAGGTCAACGTGGTCGAATAATGAGCAAATAAGTCCGTAAACACGACTATAGGTTTAAGGCGTAGGTCTTAAAAGGGTTCCAAATCTCAAAAACTCGTAATCCTCTAGCAGTGTCGTAGATAGTGATACCGTCGAGGGGGCGGTTGGGCCCCTCGTGCCTTCAGAGGCCCCCGTCTCACCGTTGTCTCATGTCCTTTTTGAGTCACTGTGGCCTCACAGGATCGATTGCAGCCCATCTTTTTCGGTTCCCTTCTCTAAAAATCTACGGTTCCACCGGGGCCTTTTGATGCCAGTCCGACTCTTTTCGTTTCTTCTTCGACTTTTACCACGACTCGAACAGATCTAACCGAACGGTTTGGCGTGTTGGATACACCGGTTCTCGTGAGATCACCGAAGTTAAGCAACACTGCGCTGGGTTATGAGTGACCGAACGGTTTGGCATGTTGGATACACCGGTTTTCGTGAGATCACCGAAGTTAACCAACATTGCGCTGGTCCAAAGGTTGGATGGGTGACCAATCATACCAATGTCCATTTCTGTTCGGGAAAGAGATTTGAGAGTTTGAAGCTAGTACAACAGCTTCACTCCCCTTGCAATCCACCTATTGACAGCGTGGATTAGTGGAGGAATCCCATGCTGTTCGAGTTGTACCGTCCTTGGGAAGGGACGTTTAGCGGTGGTTCCCTTGGTGCTTTTCGACAGGAGTAGGCTACTTGCCGGCACCGGGCTTCCCCTCTTCCCTGTTAGGTTCATCATCACCCTCATTAACACTCTATCATTCACTGACGCCAGTAGATCAGTGCTCAGGGCCAGTTGTCAATATAGTGCGTCGTTAAACATCACATAATCAAATCGAACAGATCTGCTAACGTCAGGATTTTCTCCTAGAATATTGGCCGATCAACATCTGTGTGATTCTCTATACGGTATATAAAACTCTTTTGGGCCCAAAATTGCAAAACTCGACCTTTCCGCTTGCCACTGTGAGAACCAGAATGGGCACGTCCATTCCTTAGTCGTGACCGAATTTGTGACCTTTTGGTTCGATCGGGAAAGATAACGATGAGATCGCGTGCCTCAGTTTGTTTACTCGCTGGCGATTTTTGGAAACGCCATCTATAACCTCTAACGTCTCGACGGACTATTCATCAGCTTTTTTGTAAAATTTTCCTTATTTCGCAAACAAATTTAGTAAAACCTATTTGCGATAGCAATCCAGGAGTTGATCAAAATATCAGTCACGTGATGCTTTTTGAGACTGACTGACTTACCATTAGGAACTAATTATTCGTCTTTTGTTTTTTTCCCATAATTTTACCGGATTGTGAATTGGTGTTTAAAATATCTTAGTGTTTAAAAAAACTGTTAATAACTGGGTTAAAATGCTGAAAACTTAACTGAAACTAAACTGCCAACGTTTCGCTAACTA
>QKMV01000454.1:0-22648 GCA_003287335.1 Lednia tumana
TATATTAAATATATACATATTTCCTCAGCATGCTTTTTGGATGATACAAAACAATCAGATCACGAAAAATTTAATTTTGCAAGTGTTGACTTTTCAGGACCTCCAGACACTAATTAAGTACATTCTTGGGTACGAACAGACCACCGACAAGATACATGTTTTTCTATAATATGTTTCCCATAATGCCAGAACTAAAACCGGACCATCATTTTTTTGTGACAAAGTACTTGGCTTTGCCGCCCTGCCTTGGAGGGGAGAGGGGAGGGGCAAAAGGTAATTTAAACAAATCAAGTTGTAATTGACAGGGTTGAATTAATATTTTAAAAGTAAAAGTATGCATCAAAAATTTGTTAAAAATTCATAAGTTTCAAAGTTTCAAGATTCACAGAAAAATGTGGAGACATTAGACATATTTAATAGCAAAGAGTTGTGCACCGATTAACTTCAAGCCACATCAATTGACCCATACATTTTAAAGGGTGCCACTTCTATGGCCCATACATTTTCACCCATAATAGCAAAGGGATAGACTTAACTCCCTTAGCACAAACCTGAAAATTTATACTCATATCCGACTGACACTCAATTTCGTCTTTCACTGCCGAAGGTCTGCGCCTCTAGAGCGGTGGGTTGGAAACCGCAGTTACCGTTCCCGGTGATTTATATCCTAACAAGTGCTATCTTTAATAAAATTACGCGGGAAGGCGAAAACCCGGATATTTGTCCAGCTTGTTCAAAACCTAGACCAGACAAAAATAATACACTCGAAACCCGGACGTATCTAGGTAAAACCAGACGTATTACAACCCTAACATACAGTGATGTACTCTAAAAAGAGATTATTTCATTAAGAATAAACCACACTCTTTGTCAGGGTTGGTCCACACTTTGCAAATTGTATCAGAATTCTAGCTTGGCATTTTTGATCATTAAATTGCAGTTATGGATTACAAAAAATAACTTCAATAATGCCTCAATAATGTCTTCAATTATTCTCAGTAGCATAGTGGTCCATGCCACTGGACTGGAATTGTGAAGGACCAAGGTTCGAATCTAGGTCAAGAGGTTTGCTCAAATTATGAGATAATAAAATGAGATAAGAAAAGTATTCAATGGTAATTTGTGACGTGTTAGCTAAGAAATTGAACCCCCACACCTGATTGCAGAAGCTGAGGACAGTGAATCTGGACTTTTAATATTTTAAATTACCAGTAGTTTGAAAAAATTTACCTCAGTAAATAAAGCAAATCATTACCTACCTGACAAGCATCTTTAGTAGGATTTTGGTTTTTCATGCATATAGCTTTCATCTTGTTGGAAACGTTCATCTCGAAGGTCCTTGTCGATAGGTGGATATTTTGGATATGCTGTTGCATCTTTACCAAAGTGGTGGTGTTGCTAAGTTCATCCTGCAACTAAAAAGGAGAAAGCATGTTGAACATCTTACCGTCCACAACATCCATACAATTTTTTTTCGCTACATTTGTGTTCAAGTTCAAACGTACTTCTCTCTGTAAAATTGTTCTTTCGTGATTAACAATAGCCATTTTCCGCAGCATCTCATCCTTTTGCTGTAACTCCTCGTACAAACTGCTATTCTGAAAACCAAAAAAACCTATGAAATAACCTTCCACTTTAACATCTCAAGCAAGCACTATTTCCAGCTGACATATCGCAAGCACCAAAATCCAAACGGAGTGGTGTGTTGGATATACCGGTTCTCGTGAGATCACTGAATCTACGCGGCTTTGGGGTGGGCCAAAGGTTGGATGGGTGGCTATTCATACCAAGGCCCATTTCTCTTTGGGAGTGAGGTTGGCGGGTTTGAAGCTAGTACAGCAGCTCAGTCGCCTAGCCATCAACTTGTTGATAGCACAGATAAATGGTGGAATCCCATGCTTTTCAAGTTGTACCGTCCTTCCGAAGGGACGTTAAGCAGTGTTCCCCACGGTGCTTTTCGACAGGAGTAGGCTTCAAGCCGGCATCGGGTTTCCCTTCTTCCCTGCTAGGTTCATCATCACCCTATCATTCACCGACGCCAATAGACCAGTGCCACAGGGCCAGTTGTCAATACAGTGCATTATTAAAAATCACAAAATAAAAAAACAAAAAACAAAATGTCATAAAAATTGTTAAACGTGCACATGGAACCAACTTAAAAAAGTGAGAACTTCAAGAAATGTTACCTTTTGGCCCCATAAAAAAAAGTGTAAAATAGATACGGGCTACCTTACAATAGAAGAACCAGGGTTCGA
The DNA here is from genome assembly GCA_003287335.1 of Lednia tumana. NCBI lineage: Eukaryota > Metazoa > Arthropoda > Insecta > Plecoptera > Nemouridae > Lednia > Lednia tumana. Next base: position 2,256 of record QKMV01000454.1, read on the forward strand.
TCCTGGTGACCGGTTATCCTGGTTGAGGTTTACCATGTTTCCCCACAGCTGTTTCAGGCAAATGCTGGGAAAGTTTCTCCACCCAAAAGGGCACAGCTGTCTTCTTGCCCATTCCCGTTCTATTTTGAACCCCCCGACAAAAAAAAAATTGGAATCGGAAAAGTGGAAAGGCAATAAATTGCTGTATTCTTCACTTACCTCCATCATTAAATGATCAAGGTCTCTTTCCTGCATGGCCACAATGTTCTTCAGCTCTTCCAAACTTTCCTCCTAAAATAATAAAACACAAATAATTTTTTCCCAACACAAATATCAAGTCTGGCAGGTATAGGTATTGACATAAATCATGCATCTAGCTCAGCAGCCATTACAGGATCCTGCAATGAAAACATTTTCATACATGCATTAACATCCTACAGAAATGATTACATGCTTCGTGCAAGAAAGCATTGATATGAAGAAGGTGGTACCTTCGAATGAAACTCTTCAGCCCTGTGGGTGAAGCTGATTTCCATCTGAGCTACGTCAAGGATAAGGTTGAAGTTCTCTGCTCCAAGCTCTAGATTCTCATCCCGCAGCCTTTCATTGATGTTTTCCTGTCTCGAAACCTCAATACCAAATTATTTTAAGATTCTACTAGAAGATGCAATATGAGCCTACCTTGCAGTAAGTATAGCCCACAATTGCCAATTGAAGAAAGTTATGATCAAGTTTCTGTACCTGGTCTGCAGGAATAAATTGCAAACATCCGGCAGAATGCGAGATGCATCAAGCTACGATAATATTGGTCATTGCTTAACTAACTTTAGAATTCAGGAAATGAGCTACTGGATCGGAAGTGTAAGCAAATGCATATAAAACAAGAAGAAATGTAGTAATTGAACAATTTGCAATATATTATTTTCAGGTAGGTAACTCTCAGATAGAGGATATCATCATCTGTTAATTTGAAGACTTTCAACAATGTTAATTTCACACAAAAATCATTTACAATGCTGTTATAAAATACCAATACAATAGAACAGTGCATCTGTTAAATTAATTAATTAATAGATACCAAACTTACATGCTGAATAGCGTAAGTACGAAATAAGCACGTTACTGACTATAACTCAGGTACTATACTAGTTTTGGGCATAGCTTTATTAGTTACTGATTCTTCATCAGCAGCTGGAATTTTTTGGGAGATTGTGCCAAAAATGAGAGCAATATTGCCACATTTACGTAAATTATCCTATCTTTAACCCAAGAATAAAATATATTAAGCTGTTAACTTGCACATAAACTCTGAATGCATATAAATATAGATAACAAGACATCTGTTTAACATAAAAATAAAATAAATCTAGACCAGAATAACAACCTTAATACACACAGTGTACCCTACATTTGTACCTCTGGAAGTTAACAAAATTGCATTTTTCATTGGCCATTGTCATAAATAAATAAATTCTAGCCAATACTAACCCAAACTAAAGTTTAACCCCTGTTTCTGTGTAAATCACAGAGCATAAAAGGTGCAGCTACATACATAAATATTAGATACTTAGGTGACTGTGTGATGAACTGGGAAATATCACTATCTCTATCACTTACTTAATTTGGCATACAGAGCCAGATTAGCTGCAGAACACAGTTCACAAATAAGTACAGAAGAAAGCACTAGCAGCTTCTTAAAGTTAAATCACATAGCTTGTAAATATTACCATCTGGTAAGTGGCAAAGTACCTTGGCAGCAATTCCGCTCATTACATGTGTATTTACTTATTTTCGTACAAAAAGCCAATATGAACTTTTCTCTGTTAGGTAGTAGAAATAAAACTACAGCTTCAAATAATCAGCTCAAACATGCTTGTTTCAATTTTTCAATTTTGGTCTTGTTAGCACAAGATTAAGAATCGTTAATCTAGATAGTATATTTTGTACTACGATTAAAGAGCAGCAAAATAACACAAACGGGAAAAATATAAAACACACTATATTGAAGAGAAAGGTCTCCAATCACTTGGAGGAATGAAAAGCAATCAACATTAGCTTTGGCAAATGGAAAACCATTTGTAATTTGTGATGTGGATCGGTAAATTTACCTACAATTCCTGTCAAATGGCAATGTTTTTGTTTTTGAAATTTAGCACCAATGCAAGTCTCCACTAACTACATCTATATGCTGGGCCTGTATTTACAAAGGGGGATTCAACTTCAATGGGTTGTGGAAGGAAATATGCCATTAAACTGCAGAAATCCCTAAAAGATTCAAATGTATCAAGAGTTTACTTTTGGGGTACTTGGAGAGGAAAAAGCTGTCATTGTTGCCCGACTGTTCAGACTTCGCAAATAGCAAGAATAGCAAGGAGTTTTGACGAGTATGCAGTTTTAATGCAGCCGACCCGGCAAAGCAAGAATCTGGGTTGGAGTCCTGGTCAAGTTGAACCTTCAAATTTACTCGAAGTGCCAACATAAATTTCCCTAGTGAGATATATAGTACCCAGTCCACAACAGTTACTGCTTATTTATGTGACAAACTTTCTCTTGATCTCCTCAAGCAGAATTAAATCTTTCACAAATGTAAAGGATTCCACTTTTGCTACTGCTGTGTACAATTGTTGATACATTGTAACTTGTAAGTAAAATATTCAAATATAGTTTAAAACCCTCAATTAACGCGTTATTACGTTGGTATGTGGCTTTAAGCATAATTGGTAAAATTTTCGAAAAATAAAGTTGGAAGGCAAATTTATCGTAGATTCTATCGTAAATCCACATCACTAGAAGAAATTATTATTAACACTGAAAGTATGCTCTACGTAGGTTATAACATTATTCTAAATGACTAAAATGATGCGGAAATTGCCACAGTAAACGATATTGGCCTATACAAAGAACCAATCAAAAGACTATTGAAAAAGAAAGTATTGCCCTAGTCGCCTGATTAGTGACTAGGCGGTCGACACCTAGCTGTAAATGGGTGAACAAGGAGACCGAAGAAGACTGAACCGTTACTGTCGAAGAACGATGCAGGCGTGATTCAGACGTCATGCACGGTGCGTTTACTTTTACTGGCAGGGCCGCCTGTTGGCCACGACCATGAGCTGCTGCTGCCACCTACACTTACTTCGAAGGAACCCTTGCCTTGAAGATCCTCCAGCTGGTGCTTGGTCGTCAGCAGTGCCTTTTGCAGATTACCAATGGTCACCTGCTGGTGCGCAACCTGCCTCTCTAATTCTTCCACTTGTACTTTCACACTAGACTTTCCCTACAACAAGCTTTAATGTTGGTCTTTTTATGAAGGAAGAAATGATTATGCAAGCTATTTTTAAAAGTAAAACTTACCGGTTTCGTATCATGCCGGCATGAGCATTGCATGTCATCTGGCGGTGGCTGAATTTTTCTTGGAACATCACGGCCAGTCTGCTCTTTTGCTGAACACACACACTGGAAATTTTGAATCTGCTTTTCAAGCTGCAGAAATAGAAATAATCAAAAACGCTACAGTCGCACATTTTGGCAAATTGTTGAAAATTGTGGACTAAAAACATTGATTAACTTGCAAATACTCACTTGCACTTCTTTATTTTTCAAATCACCCTGAATCGACTGCACTTGTGCTCTGGAGCGCTCAAGTTCTTCTTCCAGCTGCAAGGTCTTTTTGCAATACTCATCTAAAACTACTTGCTGCTCTTGGGTTGAAGGAAGCCGATTGGTTGACCTCCTTTCTGCATTTCGCTCTGATATGGTGCGAATCTGAGCTCTTGCCTTGTCAAGGGCTTCCTGCAGGTTCTTGGATCTACCGTTCAGCTCGTCAACAATTGCCGTATGCTCTCCGATTATTGCGAGAAGCTCTTTAGCAGGACTATCATCCTCTGAATCAGCATTCAACTAAGAAAGATCATATTTTGTAACAATGGTTGTCATTTTTTCCCATTCACGTTAATTCAGCGAGAAAAACTTATAAAAATTGGTTAGTTACCATACTTTCGATGTCTCGTTGAATCTGTTCGAGCTGGCAGTCTGTTGTTTCTAATGCGTCCTGTAGGATCTCCATGGGATCTCCCTGGTCGACCTCTTCATCTGAACAGTTACAATCCTAAAAAGTTGACCAATGTTAAGGCAGGGCAACCAAAGTTCGGACCCCAAGTACCCTGGACACTAATCAACTTTTATCAGCCGTCTTTTATGGTGTTTTGGCAACACACAGCTTGTTCACTTCTTTTAAAGATGCACACTGTTTGAATCAAACTAATTTTGATAGTACCTATACTAGCAAAACAAGGCCATGAATTGATCCACATCCACGTCCACTAATCTAATAGATATAAATATCATCATATTAAATAACCAGAGTAAAGATAGGTTAAAAAGTAACTAATTGATTGATTATGTGGGGTTTGCCAACACACTCGATTATTTGCCTTGTGGCATTGGTCATATGGCGTCGCTGGATGATAAGGTGATGATGAACGTTACAGAGCAGAGGGGAAACCCGGTGCCGGTATGTAGCCTACTCCTGTCAAAAAACACCGAAGGGGTGCCTGTTTAACGCCCGTTCCGAAGGATGGTACAACTCAAAGAGCAGGTTTCCTCCACTAATTCGCGCTGTTGAGAGGTTGATGTCAAGAGGAGTGACAGTGTTGTACTCGCATCAAACCTTCCAAACTATCTAAGTGCTTAATTAATAATTATTTGTCGGTTGAAGCTATTTTTAGCATGATAATGAACGTTGAGCAATAAAATCTATTCCATAGGATCGGTCCATAGAGGGCGTATTAATTAAAGGGAGGCTTGCCTGTGGCCAAAGTAAGGAAATGAATTAAAATTTTCTACCAGATAGCTAAAAAATAAATATTTAAGAAGTCTGAAATACTTACTTCTCTTACACCCATGTTAGCACATTTTTGAGAGGCAACCTGACCTTGAAAGTCATCCAATTTGTCTTGCAACTCTTTAACTCTCTGCTCGTTTGCTTCATTGTAGTCATCAAACTCCTCTAATTCATCAACCAGTATATCAATTTGCTCCTTCAATTCTTCAATGGTCCTCCTCACATCATTATCGTTTCCTCGATAAACATAATTACGGATGAGTGGAGACCTGGTAGGAGGCCGCTCTTTTTTAGTCATCTGTGCCAAGCCACGAGAAGCGTATTCCGTCGCTGCATATTGTTCCACATTGTCTCTGAGCTCATCTTGAGCATTCTCAAGCTCAGTCTGCCACTTTTCCATTTTACGCTCGCTTTCCTTACGGCACTTTTCAGCATCCTGTTTCACTTTTGAATAACTGACCAGCTCAGTCTGGACTTGAGTCATGTGTTTCTGAATTTGTCCGAGTGATTCCTTAACGTCCCTTATAACATCTTGCTTGAACACCACTTGCTTTTCTTTGGAGAGGACAGCATGCATTATTTCCATCAGTTCACAAACAATCTTATCCACTGCTAGTTGAAACTCTTTAGCTGCAATTTGGTATTGGTCAGCTTGAGTCTGCTGCGGTGACGACATCAGAGTTTCAAACGACACGCCGAGTGATTCTTTCAGCTGAAGTATTTGGATTGCTTTTTCTTCTAGACCAATATTTGTAACTTGCTTCTCTCGGTCGCAGTTATCAGTTTCATCTTCAAGTTTGCTCATCTCTTGTTTGTTTTTGAATAGGGTCTGCTGCAAAGTCTCAATTGTTCTTTCGAGTTCGTTGAATCTGTTTTCCCGTTCATTCAAGCTGCTCAGAAGAGTTTCCATTTCCTCCATCATATCTTCAATGGCTGCTTGAGCCTCAACAGTTTTCACACGGAACTCTTCAATACTTGCTGCACGTAACATTTTTGGAGGCTTCGTATCTAATTTCGAAACTGTTTGGGAGCCGGCTGCCTCATCGTACAACTTTGCCTTTGAAGCAATAATACGTTTTTCGGGAGCTGCTTTGGAGACTTTGCTCAGTTTTAAATGTGCCAACCGTAGCAAAGATCTCAATCGTACTATCATAGCATTTTTTTTACTAATTTCTTCTTCCCGTGCTTCTAGCATCCAAGTCATTTCTTCAACTTGTTGCACTGAACTTTCTAGCCCTCTATAACAATCATTTGAATTGTCCTTTGATGGACGCATATTATCTCCACATGAAAAATCCATGTGGGAATCGGTCGGAAGACTATCAACTGTAGACTTCAAGTCTGGTCTTGGTTCCGGCTCCTTGGTTCCGTTCATGATACTGGAATCTGTTAAAATTATCTGTTTAGTGTCTAGGTCTTTTTGGAGATCTTCTATGAGGATTTCTTGCTGGGCAATTTTCTCATCACGTGCTTTTAGCATTGTGATAAGTCTAGTCATGTCTTCCTTCATTTCATCTGTGGCAACGTTTTGTCCAAAATCTTCGTAGCTAGATGATGCTGGAATTTGCGATTTGCTCTACAAACAAACAAAAATGTAATTCAACTAATTGCTAGCACTGGTTCTTCTGTGCTATAACCAGCATTAATTTCTATATTTTTGAATACACATGTATGTACAAAGAAGAAGTAGGAATAGTCTAGGATATGGTTGTGTTTAAAAGAAGGTTCATAGGATTCTGGGATCTGGATCAATTCATGGATGTGTGGATATGAGCAAAGAGAACTGACGAGAGTAAACTGTATACGAACTTAGGTACATACAAAATTAAAGCACACCTTTACAACTGACGTTGTACAACAGTCAACATCATGCATTCGTTTCACACATGCACAAGAGAAAAGCAAGCCAAGAAGAAAGAAATAATAAACTGTTTAATCAATAAAATCAATATGAACTAATTCAACTGGCAATGCACAGACACAAAACAAAATATTAATGAAAACATTAGAGGTAAAAACAAATATTAAAATCGAATCCTATATCAAAATTGACAACAATAAAGACATTATTTTTGTTAGTTAGACAACTACGAACATTTGGTATCACAAAGCAAGTTCTCGTTTTCTTTAAGAAACATGCCTTTAAAATGATCAGGCCATGCAGAGATTAGTCACTGGTTAGTAATACAGTCCTTGCCCTGAACTGAAGCAGTTCCTGTCCATTCCAATTTCTTCCATGTCCTTCATGCTATAGCCATGCAGAGGTTGATTGCATTAATTTTTGTTAATAATGCCCATTGCGGTGGAATTCAGGAGGCTTAAGGAAATCAGATTTCGTCTCCTTAACTGCAGCGCCTACCTTGGCACGAGTCTCGCTATGGGGTGTCACCTTAAGCCTGCTGAGCTTTATTTCCTTGCGCATCTCTTTGATAATTCCATCCTTGAAGTTAATCTGCATGTCCGCTTGGCGGCACCGATCCTCGAGCTGTTGGCACTCGCGCTTTAACAGCGAAATCTGGTCGTGCTTGTCTGCCACTTCTCCAGTAAGGGCGGCTTGCTTATCCTTTGCACACTGCACCGGAAGCAAAGAAGAATTAGAACAAGGATTACTTGTACCTACCAAGGATGTGCGTGAATTCGCAACGACCCTTTCATACCTTGTCCATGTCGGTGATGGCGTTGGTAAGTGCTTCCACCTCTTGTCTCTTAATGAGAAGCTCAAGGTGAACCGAGTCCAGTTTATCTGCCAGTTGTTCCTTGTCTCCGAGGACGTAGTCCAGACGAAACTCGGTTTCCTTCAGATGCCGTGAGAGAATCAGGATTTCATTTTGATGGTCCTCAATCTTACGTTGTTCTTCCGTTTGTATCTGTAACAAGAATAATCCATCACTTCATTTCTAACAGGAGATAGTCTGAAATTTAAGATATCCAAGCAACAATTGCAGTAAATTTTATTGAGCATGCAAACACACTTACCCTTATTGTCTCTATGGACTTCAAAAATCAAAATAGACGAGTTTTTTTCTTTTCCATCCAAACGAAAAACTAGAGATACCACTTCTTGTGCATATTTGTGTGCATTGTTTAACAGTTCTAGTTAGGTGTTAGGTGATATTAGGTATATCTAGGTAGAGTTATGGGCTAGATATAAAAAACATGCACTTTGCTTGAGTGTCAAGATTACCTCAATTATCCATCAGGCACATCTACCATAATGGCTCATCTAAAATTTACCAGTTGTGCATACTGGTTAGTGGCTAGTACTTCGGTGGATCTACTGAATTTTCAGCTCAACGGGGCTTCTTATACATTAATAGATGCATATATTTAAATAAGATGTTGGACTGTATCCATACTTTTTAAATTAGGTACCTAAAAGGTGCAGGTAAGAAGTGAAAGTCGTCATTACTTGTGAAGCTTCTGTAGCGCTGTGCAACAGGGTGTTTACAGTGGAAGCTTTCTCTTGTATATCGTCACGAAGTTCTTGAATCTTCTGTATTAAGCTCATGATCTGTTCATCCTTCAGCGCCATGTGTTCTTTCATTATCTTTAAATCATCCTCCAGAGATCCGATCATGCTAAATAGATAAGGGGAAAATTTAGGAATCAAACAAATAGGTGTGAATATCAAACCTCACGGCTAATAAAGTATGTGTGCATCTTAAAGTTCAATATTTTGTATAACCTATCTACTAGTATCTTCCCAATAAAATAACATTTAAAAATAAAACTATGGACCACCCACCCGGTATCAGCATGTTACCTACCTGTCTTTATCAGTCATTGCCCCACCAATAGCTTCCCGAGTTCGATGAAACTCCGATAACTCCAAACTCAGTGACGTCAGTTGGGCATCTTTTTGTTGCATTTCATCATTTAGCTTTTGCAGTGCTTCACGTAGAGATTCCAGGTCCCTGTAGCAATATACATACATATAAAGTCAACCTTGTGTACTCGTCACTTAGATAAGAGTCTTTCAAGAAATGGCTCACTGATTTCTCGCCTGGAGTTGCTCCTTCATACAGTTGCAATCTTCCTGCAATGCATCGGCATCCTGCAGGCATTAAGTAAATGTAAGAAACTATTTGCCACAAGCCTGAAAAATGCATACATCACGCTCCAAAGATAACGCAAGTTACATTCATCAGAAGTAAAATTGTTTAATGCGTGAAATTTTAATATAGATCAATTTTTAAATCTAGAAACCATAGGCATAGAGAACGCAGATACAAAAATTATTTTAAATGGCACGAAATGTATTTATTTATATCTCAATCGGCATGAGTAAATTTCCATTTTGAGTTAATTTTAGCTTCATTTATATTTTAGACTTCTTAGATTACATTTGCGAACCGCAGTGGGATCATTAGTAGGTTGCCGTTTCCACTTATTTTTGAAATCTTGTTTACTCTCGTTCAATGCACCGCTACCAGGCCTACCTGGATCTAATGATATTTCGAAACAAATTGTGGCAAGATTTTGTTTGGGTAGCCCTGATGTTAATTGACTGAAGTTGTGTGCGTCAGATGTGTAGGGACACGAGGAGCAAAGATGACACTGTGCTCTTGGTTGAATTTGAGAACAATAGCCCTGGCTTAGTTTATAGTCATCAAAAGGCGTATTTGAAGTCATTGGTGGTCTGAAATTACTACGCGCTATGTGGCTCACTTGAGCGTTGTCATGTTCACGTGTCTCGTGCATAAAATTTGAAGTCAGTGGTAGAGTACATCTGTGACTTGAACATGGGCATGGAGAATAAATATCACGAGGAGGTATCAGACTTAATTTATTATTGTAGCACGGGCATGTTTCATGATGTGGTATATTGGAGGTCGCGGGTAAACCATAATTGTTAGCTGGTACCAAACTCAATTGATTGTTATTTAAGTGCTGATGTTCCTCCTGGGACATGTAAGAATTAGGTGATGAAGTGAGATTACCATGTGGCAGTGGACTTCTACTCGAGTATTGATGTTCGTTGCTAGAATGAGTTGGTGGATTGATTTCGCTAGACGGCAGTGTAGTCATTAGAGTGTTGCGTGTATGTGAATATTGATATTCTTCATCAGAATTAGGTGAAGAAATCAGTGGTGTTGGCCTCCATTGATTGTTACTTCCATATGAGAATTGATTCTCTTCGGTAGAATTGGATGGTTGGTTACGATTTCTAGGATCTATTGGGCCCACTTCATAGTTATTTCTGGCTGAATGTTGATATTCCTCATCGGAATAAGGTGGTTGGGTCATATTTCTGTGTCGTAATGGACTAACTTCATTGCTGTTTCTCGTAGCGCCATGATATTCTTCCTCATATCTCGAACTCTGACTGTGTTGTGGTAATGTACCCATAAGATTGTTATTGTTACTTGTATATTGATAATCATTGTTAGAATATTGATAATCGTCGCTAGAATTAGGTATTGGTTGTACATTGCTGGATGGCATTGGGCTCATTTGAATGCTTCTACGATTTGAATCTTTATATTCTCCATTATAAGCAAGTGGTGGACTCTGATTATTGGAAGATATTGAATCATCTCGATAGTTATTTCTGGCTGAGTTTCGATATTTCTCTGCGGAATACGCTGGTTCGGTCATACGTCTATGTCTTAATGGACTAACTTCATTGCTGTTTTTCGTAGAGCCATGATATTTTTCCTCATATCTAGAACTCTGAGTTTGTTGTGGTAAATTAGTCATAAGATTGTTATTTTTACTTGAGTATTGATACTCATTGTTAGAATATTGATCATCATCGTAAGAATTAGGTGATGGATTTTCATTACGAAGTGGCTTTGTGCTCATTTGATTGTTACTACGATTTGTATCTTGATATTCTCCATTATAAGCAAGTGGTGGACTCTGATTATTGGAAGATACTGTACTCATTTGATTGATACCTTGATCTGAGAAATGATATTCATCCCCTGAATTAGGAGATGGATTTTCATTACGAAGTGGCATTGTGCTCATTTGATTGTTACTACGATTTGTATCTTGATATTCTCCATTATAGGCAAGTGGTGGACTCTGATTATTGGAAGATACTGTACTCATTTGATTGATACCTCGATCTGAGAACTGATATTCATCCCCTGAATTAGGAGATGGACTCTGATTCCTATGCTTTAATGGACTAATTGGGTTATTACTTTTACTCGAGGGTTGATAATCTTGATAATCATTATTAGAATTAGGTGGTGGTGGCACATCGTTCAAAGGAGTTGAGCTTTTTTGAATATCGCTTCTATCTGAGTATTGATATTCTTTATTAAATGAATGTGGTGGACGCTGATTGTTGGACAAGTTTCTAGTCGTTTGATCATTACCTCCATCTGAGAACTGAAACTCTTTGTTATCATTAGTAGGTGAGCTCTGATCATTAGGTGGCATTATTCTGTTGGGATTGTTACCTACATTCACTTCTTGATATTCTCCATTAGAAATTGGTGAAATTGGTAGTTGGTTCTGATTGCTAGGGGGCATTAATACTTCAATATTTTGATCATTTCTTTGAGGATATTGATATTCATCTTTAGATTTGGGTGTTAATTGAAGAGTGCTTTGGGGTGCTTTTGGATTCTTATGATTGTAACTTCTATTTGAGTATTGAGTTTCATTGCTAGGAAGAGGAAGTGGGCTTTGAGAGTTCTGTGTCATTGGAGTCACTTGATTGTTACGTCTATCTGGGTCTCGATACTCTCCATCAGAGGTTGGTGGAGTTGGTAGTTGACTCTGATTGCTACGGGGCATTAACACACTAACACTTTGTGGTGCTTTTGGACTCAGTTGGGTTTCACCACTATTTAAGTACTGATTTTCATTGCTAGAAACAGGTGTTGTGCTTTGAGTACCCGGCATGTTTGGACTCTTTAGAATGGTATTTCTATTGGAGTCTTGATATTCTTGCTTGGTTGTTGGGTGTGCACTCTGATTACTAGGTGGCATTGTACTGTTTCCATTGTTGCTTCTAGACGGTTCGAGCCATTTGTCGTTAGATTTAAGCGATGGTTTAACATTGCTTTGTGGTGCTATTGGACTATTAAAAGTGTCGCTTCTATTTGAGTATTGATTTTCATTGCTAGGCGTAGGTGGTGTACTTTGAGTGTCATTTATTAGTGGTCTAATTTGATCTTCTTTTATGTTAGAGCCTTGGTATTCTCCGCTAGAAGTTGACGGTAGTCTCTGATTGTTAGGGGCCATAGTATTCGTTTGATTTCTCCTTTCGTTCACATTTTGATAAGCTTCGTTAGAAAGAGATGATGGTTGTAGCCTGGCCTGTGGTGCTGTTTTACTCATGTCACTTCTACTTGAATATTTGCTTTCATTGCTAGAGCTGGGAAGTGGACTTTGAAGAGTTGTTGGATTTATTTGAGGTTGAGTGTCACTTCTATTTGAGTACTGGTACTTTTCATTTGAAATTGGTTGTGGACTAGGTGCTAACAAACTAGTATGCATGTTATTTCCAGCAGAGTAAGGATGAGGTGGCATGGTAGAATCAGGTGGTGGACTCTGATCAGTAGCTTGAGTTGAACTCATTTTCAAGTTACTACTGTAAAAGTTTTCATATGAATCCTGTGGCATGTTAGGAGTCGGTGGTGGATTCTGAGTGGAATGCATGCTCGCAGGTTTGCTTCGGCTTGTACGCACCTGACTTTCTGAGGTGATTTCAGTTGGCTTGGTCGATCTAAAACAAAAAAGGAGTTCTTAAAAAAAATAATTTAAATACTAAGGCAACAAAGGTGACAAGGTGCTGGTTATCTGTAAAATTATGGGTGCTTATAGAAAGCTGCCTTTTATGGTTTTACCTAGTGGATCATCAGTGACTCTGTATAACACCATCTTCTGGATTACCGCCATCCTACCTACATTGAAAACCGGAACGACGTCTTACGGCGCATGGTTTCATTCCTATTAACCTGGCACTGCTTTTCTCTGAATAGCTCCATCCTAGAAGATGGCTTTATTCTGACCGCAAAAATGAGTCAACTCATCTGTAAGCGAAATAACACCACCACCGTTGGCTGGGTTTGTTCCAGTATGGAATAATGCCACATGGCTTATAAGCTACAGCTTTGTTCCAGTGGGAGTGGCATGTGTATCAAATAATTAACACACGTTGATGAAGTATTTGTCATACACTGGAAGAAGACCATCTACGTGGATGGGTCTATTCCAGTGGATTGCAGCCATATGCAGATGGTATGTGAAATTCCAATATTAGTTTTCTGAAACAAGACCATCTTTGCTGATAGTGTTATTTCCTTACGTGACATCTTGAACCTTGACATCTGCTCATGTACTAAATCTACCTGAATAATACCATCCCCTGAGATGGTCGAATAGAGATATCGAAACTAACTAGGCATACTATGTATACAGATACATAGCTTCAATCCACTGGAATAATCACATCTAAGTAGATGGCCTTCTTCCAGTGTGTGACGAATACATTATCACCGTGTTTTAATTATATTTGATTCTCATGAGACTCCCACTAGAACGAAGCCATAGCTCATAAGCCATGTGACATTATTCCATACTGGAACAAACCCATTCAACAGAGATGGGGTTCTTTTGGTAAAAAAATGAGTCCACTCATTTTTGCGGCCAGAACAAAGCCATCTATTAAGATGAAAAGCCATCGTGGATAAGGCGTTGTTCCAGTTTTCAATTTGAAAGCATATACATACTTAAATCCAGGTAGTGTTATGCAGTCGCCTTGAGGATTATCTAACAGGCAGTAAAATAAAGTTCTTACTTGGGTTGTAAAGGATAAGTGCCAAAGATTTCTTCTAATGTAACTTCAAAGAAAATGTATTCATCGGCATTCCAATTCTCGCTCTCAATGCCTTGCTGAATGAGTCTGCAGAGATTTCTTATGTCACTCTTTAAATGATCAATTCGGGAGATATCTTCGCTGGCCTGAAAAAGAGAAAATTGTGTTAGTAGATGACAGATATCGAGCCTAGCAGGTCTCTGTGGTTTTGGCAAGACTGAAATCCACGTACTTGGACACTCCCGTTGGGCGCATTCTGCATCTGCTTGTTGTAATCTTGAGCTCTTGCCATGTAATCTCGAGTTGCGATGGATGTGGCTTTCATTTTTTCTTCAATCAATTTCACACGGCAAGCCGTCTCACGCTCCAAATCCTCAAGCGCATGAACCAATTCGGCATTCTGAACGTTGAGATCAGTTACCCAAGACTTCAGGGTACACACTAAAGGCTGCAAAAATATAGCTCGATTGTTGAGATTATCAAAACATAGCTATTCTATCGTTATTATAGATGGTTGAACATAATTAATACTGGAAGTTCTGAGGTTTTAAGAGGCGATGTTGATGTTATTCGTGTTGGCGGTTGCGCTCTCTTGAGAAACAGTTCGTGGCCCTAAAAAGGGCCTAAAAACTGGGAGACCGACGTTTCGACAGCTATGGCGCTGTCATCTTCAGATCTCTGAAAGGGATCTTCAGATCGCTGAAGGTGACGGCGCCATCGCCGTCGAAACGTCGGTCTCCCAGTTTTTAGGCCCTTTTTAGGGCCACCAACTGTTTCTCAAGAGAGTGCAGCCGCCAACATGAATAACATAATTAATACAATCAATTTTTTTCAACTCATGTCTACACGAGCCTTGAGTTTTCAACAAACCTGTTATTTAACTGGGTAACTACAAAGAACTGCACAAATAAATTCCCAAGACTGATTTTATGATATTTGTAGCTTTATTGTAAGCCTGTTTACTGTACAGTACATGATACCCCAGTGGAAGGCAGAAAATGTATCTGTCGCACTATTGGTCTACACCAGGCTTCTTCAACTGGCGGCATAGTCCAGCCTGGGCCTTCAGTATTTCGTAATTACATGATTTTTTAAATCTATTCTAGATGTTGTAACCAAGGATAGCTCCCTAGTAACCCCAATTTACCGATATCTAAATCTTGCAATCAACTCATATTCTTTCGCACCTACAGGACCGGTTCTAGAGCTTTTCCATGGGATTACGAGATTAATTTGACCTTCCCTACCCCAAAAACATGCACTCTAAAGGTAATTTATCTATCTTATTTCAATCTATCTTTTTCCCCCATGTATAAATTTGTTTTCATCGTTCTGGGAATCTTGGATTTCATCTCCACTACATTTTTTGTTATGATCTATCTAAGCCACTGACTCCACCGCTTTCTATCGACGGGTTTTGGTTTTTGTACATAATTATAGTTTACTACCAAAAAATGTGCAATCATTAGACAAGATCAAAACAATTAGACCTAAAAATTTTTACCTTGTCTCCAGTAAATAGGGGCTTAGTGAGCGGCATTTCGTTATGGTGAGGTCTAGTTATTTGGCGTCTAAATTTGTTGTCTAGTACCGTGCTTGCACGAGCTTTTCGGCTAGTTGTTAGTATATTTTGAGGAAGAGTTTGCTCGTTTCAGTCTCTTTTTCCCGAACTGTCTTTTTTTGTGTTAAAGATAATTTTTACATTAATAACTGTGTTATTCTAACATTGTGTTGAAACTGAATCCAGAACCTTGACAATGTTTAAAAATAACGACATTTTCACGCCAACTTTCCATTATTTTAAAAATAAGAAACTTGATTTAAAATGAATGCGTATTATAGCCAAGAAACTTAAATTTAAGCGCCTACATTTTCAATAGTAATGTTCCCATCACTGGTGGGAAGGGGGTAGTCTAAATACAACCACAGAGATTGATTTTGTGGGGTAGGGGGGGTAACGAAGGTAATTTTTGGAGTGAATCTATGTTTTTGAAGGGAAAATCTCAAGCTATCTATATCTAGTCCAGAACAACACTTTTGGAGGTTGTACCAATCCAGAAATAGTTACTTAAATTAGTGACTTTATTTACCTTTGTAAAACTGAAGCAACTTTTTATATATTGTCTTAGTTAGACCTACGACTGATGCCTACAAGCTTTCCTACGCCAAGTTGATATAAATGTAATCTCAGCAAGTATGTTTAGAAATTTTTGATGCGCCTTGCAATCATTGGCTTAATTTATTATCGTTGTAAGAACAGGTGAGTGAACACGGTTTACGCATGAAAATAGGTGGCTTAACAGAGTTTTCGACAGTTTACCCCCAAATTATTTACTTTACCTAATGACACAATAAAATGGATCTACTTACATCATTATCAGCGTTTCCTGTTTTTGCTTCTATTTTGTTCACGCGATCTTCATACAAACTGTTCAGTTCCGATATAATGTTTAAAGAACCCGATTCACCACATGCCAGTGCCATGCAATCATACTGATGGTAACGTGCTCCACTTGAATTCGCCGAAAGCGATCCTTCAGAGTTGTTGTTAATCATGACGAATTGATTTTCATCAAACTGAAAAATTTTTGCGTGATAAAAGATCAAATGAAGTGGAATACCCACTAAAAATATATCCACGACATGAACGACATGGCAGCCATCCCTGTTGTCAGTTGAAGTTTGTTTAGATTTATTGTTGCAGCTGTCAGCTCTACCGGTGTACCACTCCTGGAAGGCGGTGGCCGATACCAACTGCACAGACTTCTTCGAATGGTTTGTATCAGTTTTTTATTTTAATTACGCATGTTGGGAATGTCTATCAAATATAGGTTGGCAGCCTTGAGCCTGCAAGTGCATGCAGTAAGCTTTGCAAATGGCCGACGCGGATCAATCTTAACCTCAAGACATTAAAGTACACATTGTATTAATATTAATATCTAACTTTGAAAATTGAGTGCTTGCCAACCTATTAAATTCATACCTTATCATCTAATATTAGACGGAAACAATGGCGAACAAGGACGGTCGCGAAAAAGAAGTAGAATCGGTGGGGGAAACTTCTGATGTTGCAAAGACAGATAGAAGGAAAAGATCAACGAAGAACAAACACAGCAGCGTTGGTTCAGGATCCGAGTCTGATGGGGAAACACGTAAGCCAGCTACAAAAAAAAGTAGAAGTCGTAGAGACCGTGGTAATCACGAAGGTAGTGGAGAAACAGATGGTAAACAGACAAAGGCTCGGAGAGATCGGCGTAATTCTTCCGAAGATGAGACGGGGCGTAAAAGCCGTGACAATTCGGCAGGCTCTGAAAGACGACATGGTTCCAGATCTCACAGGCACAAAAGATACTGGAGTGGAGGGGACTCTGAATCACGTAGTTCAAGACGAAATAATGATCGTTATTGGAACAAGTATCAGGGAAAGGAGGAAGTCCGATCAGTAGGATCGCGGTATTATGGTGAGAATTCATCTAGAAAACGTGATGACAAGGAAAATTATCAAAGTAAGAGAAGGCACGAGATAGAAGAAGGTTCCAGTCGTCAAGATGACAGGGACTCGAAAAGAAATAAGTCGCAGGACAGGGAAGAAAAATCAACAGCTGGGTCGATGTCTCATCAAGAAAATAATCCTCCTCCCCCTAAAGCACCAAAAAAAGTCATTGATATGCTTACTTCTAAAACTGGGGGGGCTTATATTCCACCTGCCAGACTACGAATGATGCAAGCACAAATTACAGACAAGTCAAGTGCAGCATATCAGAGAATATCCTGGGAGGCCTTAAAAAAGTCTATTCATGGCCACATTAACAAGGTCAATACAGGAAACATCGGTATTATTGTGCGTGAGCTTCTCAAAGAAAACGTTGTCCGTGGACGAGGTCTGCTCTGTCGTTCCATCATTCAGGCTCAAGCAGCGTCCATCACATTCACCCATGTCTATGCCGGTCTTGTGTCAGTCATCAACTGCAAGTTCCCTAAGGTAGGCGAACTGTTACTGAAGCGATTAATAATCCAGTTCAAACGTGGCTTCAAGCGCAATGATAAAAGTGTCTGCATCTCAGCTGCAACTTTCATCGCACACTTGGTGAATCAGCGAGTGTCACACGAAATTCTGGCATTGGAGATTTTGACACTTCTAGTTGAAAGCCCCACAGATGACTCTGTAGAAGTTGCAATTGCTTTCTTAAAGGAGTGTGGTAGCAAACTTCTTGAAGTATCTAACAAGGGAATTCTTGCCATCTTTGAGATGCTTCGCAATATTTTGCACGAAGGCCAGCTGGAAAAAAGGGTTCAGTACATGATTGAAGTTATGTTTCAAGTAAGAAAAGACAATTTCAAAGATCACGCAGCAGTAATTGAGGATTTGGACTTAGTCGGTGAAGAGGACCAGTTCACACATTTGATTACACTTGAAGACGTGACAGACCCAGAAGACCTTCTCAGTAAGTTCTAAAATTGCTCAAAATAATTGACTGTTGCAAGTGACAACCATCAAAGGCCAAAAACGCTGGTTCATTACATAATACAAAATTGTCCTTGTCTTTATTTCAGATGTGTTCAAGCTTGACCCAGAGTTTGAAGTTAATGAGGGCAAATATAAGGCTCTAAAAGAAGAAATATTGGATGAGGAGAGCAGTGGTGGAGAGAGTGGCTCTGGTTCGGAAGAAGAAGATGACTCGGACGATGAAAGCGAGAGCGCCAAGCGAGCTAAGGAAGAGACTATAATCGACAACACTGAAACAAATTTGGTTGCTCTTCGGCGTACCATATATCTCACGATCCACTCAAGTTTGGACTTCGAAGAGTGTGCTCACAAGCTAATGAGGATGGAACTTAAGCCTGGCCAAGAAATTGAACTGTGCCACATGTTCTTGGATTGTTGTGCCGAACAGAGGACTTATGAAAAATTCTATGGTCTCTTGTCACAGAGGTTCTGCCAGATCAACAAGATATTCATTCCGCCCTTCCAGCAGATTTTCAGGGACACTTATGAAACCATTCACCGCCTCGACATAAACAAGCTTCGTAATGTAGCCAAGTTTTTTGCTCATCTTCTTTTCACTGATGCCATCTCATGGGAGGTTCTCTCTCTGATCCGTCTCAATGAAGAAGACACGTCGAGTTCAAGCCGGATCTTCATAAAGATTCTTTTCCAAGAGCTTTCCGAGTACATGGGTCTCACCAAGCTCAACGACCGAGTCAAAGATGTGTAAGTTTATTACCTGATTAATTTCTTTACCAAGTTTGTATCAGGAATAGGATTCCAATTATGTTTAAATGTTGATTTCAGAACCCTTCAAGCGGCTTTTGACGGTTTATTTCCGAGAGATGATCCTAAAAACACAAGATTTGCCGTGAACTTCTTCACTTCAATTGGCTTAGGTGGTTTGACGTAAGTATCAATTAATACTCCTAAATAAAGTTTCTTTGTTAAGGTTCGTACAGAAAATCTTAATCATGCGTCTTGTTTTAATACCAGGGATGAGCTTCGAGAGCATTTGAAAGCTCAGTCAAAGTTGGCTGCTGCTGCCAAAATTGTGCCACCTCCACCTGTTGCCAATAAGAACGTACCAGAGGACTCTTCGAGCTCTGATTCCAGTTCCAGTAGCTCTAGTTCCAGTAGCTCAGGTAAGACAAAATCATTTAAGGGGATCATTTTAGATTGGTTGTAATAATCTAGGACTAAGGTATGTATGTTGCAATTAGATATTGTTTACAAATTATGCAATTTCTTGCTTTTTAGACTCCAGCTCTGAATCTGAATCCAGCGATGAAGATACTCGTAATAAATCGAAAAAGGGGAGCAAACAATTGAAGAAAAAAGCTGCAGCTCCAGTGAAAAAGGCTTCACATAGCAGGAAAAGTAGGAGATCGCCAGTAAGGTCCAAGCATAGGAGCAGTAGAAAGTAATGGTGAACAATTTTCATTATTTGTTTGTATTTTGTACTACCTTCTCTATTTGAATTAATATAAGCAACGGTAATGTTGGCAGCCTATCAAGCCTAACGGTAGCGATAGGGAAAAATAGTATCAATTCTTGGTATTTTTAACTTTGAAAAACCAAAAATTATTATCAATCTATTTATCATTAATTTTCGTCAAGGTTATTTTTATAAATTTGCAAATATTTGGCACATCTACAACATTTATATTGGTTTTAATTATAAGAAAATGTTAGAGGGAACTCCTCTGGCCATTTGGCAACAATGCCAATAGGAAACGATGTGCCACTCATGTGCATTCTCAGTTCTCACCCCTTCTGCACAAGTTCCTAACTGCAACTCTGACAATGGGTGCAGTTCATCACATTTTTCCATTCTGAAATAGTTGATCGCAGATTGTTTTGTGGAGTTTCGGTCATGGCGTTTTATCGTATAAATAACGTACGTGTCAAGCAACTTCACACCATGAAACATGATGGTTTGCCAGTAAAAATACACTCGAAAAATATTTAGCTTTGACTGCGTTTTTCGTTTTGCGTTTTTCCCGCATCTCTACCATATTTTTGTAGGCGTACCATGACCCATAGCTAGCACACATAGCCCATTGCCAAAGTGCAGACTGAATTTGTCGCACTGAAAAGCCCCGTGTGTATTGCTATTTGCCATACGTTTATTGACGACTGGATGGCAATCACGACGCATTGACAATGCA
The DNA here is from genome assembly GCA_003287335.1 of Lednia tumana. Classification (NCBI taxonomy): domain Eukaryota; kingdom Metazoa; phylum Arthropoda; class Insecta; order Plecoptera; family Nemouridae; genus Lednia; species Lednia tumana. The sequence continues at coordinate 22,511 of QKMV01000454.1, forward strand.
ATGATCCAGAGCGCGCAGTGGCATTTCGCAATGTATTTGTTGTGTGTACTGGCTAAATTACAAATTATTACTTTTTTGAGACTCATATCTCCTGACTAATTTCAGCACTATAGTTTTTAAAAAAACTGTTAATAACTG
>QKMV01000455.1:7728-20050 GCA_003287335.1 Lednia tumana
TGAGGCAGCAACGGCAACACCATATAGCAATCATACAGGACGTAATTTTTTCTGTATGGACGGCAGCCAGCCGTTTAGATTCACCCAAAATGACCCCCAAATTAAAAGCGATCACAATTCACTTAAAAGGCTCCAGCTATCAACTTATATCTCTGCTCAGAATCCATAGACTAAAATTCTCTACACAAGAAAATATCACAAGAAATTCTACCTCGTGCGTAGTTTCCGAGGTAGTCCCAAAGTATTGGGAATTTTATCATTTGCTCTTATGGCGGCCATGACAGTCCGTGAATTTTTCAGCACTTCAACCAGTTTTATGAAACGACCTATTCTTAGATGTGAATAGTTTTTAAAAGTGCGCCGAATGTTTGAGAAAAAAATATGCAAATATGCCCTTCGTGTGCTTTTTTAAAAGTTAGTAGCATCTTAAGAGAGCAATGTGCTTGACAAGTCGCATGCTAATGGTCGAAAGGTGTTGAACTGCTCAAGTCGAACGAAAGACGAATTATCGCCGTGGGTCCAATAAATCCAACGAACAGTTTCAATTCTGTAAAATATTCCGAAAACGATTTTTCAGACCGACCTACACTCGAATCAGCGTGTGTTTTTTCTTAAATCGACATGTTCACAACTTTTTTCAGTCTCCGCTTACTCCGTAAGTTCGATCGATCGAGCCACTTTCGAACTCATCTTACGAAAAAGAGAACGAAATTGGATGCGTTCAAGTATCAAACGGAAGACATTTAATGGTTAAACAAATGATACGTGTATTCCGTATTGAACGTGTTGCGTGATGGAAACGTTCGGGTAAATCTCGATGCCAACCCCTAGCCACGATCGTGTCTTACCGAGTCGGATGCGTTGACATCGCACTTGGCGAGCAGGAGCGCCGCCACGACGTCGGCATGGCCCGAAGAGGCGGCGAGATGCAGCGCTGTGCGTCCATCCTGTAACCACATCGCGCACATTGGCACACACACACTCTTCCCGCTAGCAACGGCACTCCGCGAGGACCACGTCCACACGGTGAGATTTATTGAACACCGCTCGTCACTTAGCAAGCAGCGCGCATTGTGTCATTTCTAGGCAAACGCCCACGAGACTCGAATTGATGGCTTCGGGGCTCGATTAAAATACCGGACTTCGTTATTTCCGATTGTGCAGAACACTACGTGATTTCTGATTATGATTTTCCGAACAATTTCGTAGGAGGTTGATTGATTGCAATGTATTCGATCTAGTTTTGCTGGTTTAATTTTTAACTGTCGAAGACTTTGAAAAACGATCGACTATTCAATTCGTATAACACGATGAAAACTGTGTTACAAAACTAGAACGTTGAGACAAAACTATTTCCACATTAAATGCAGCGCGATCGTAAACACATCTTCTCTCAATGCTACCTCGGATCACAATAAACGACTCCCAAACCACAAGATTATAACAAGCGTGTGTATGTAATAATAAATAATAGTTGGATGCAAATTATACGTGGCAATTGTATTCTCCGAGCTCACTGGAGCGCACTCGTTTCAGGCTAATCAAAGGCGAAGTCCTCATATGTCGGGGGGACGCCGGGTTGGGATTGGTAAACAGTTTCCTGTTACCTCATCTGGCTGGATCTTGGCGCCGTCGTCCAGGAGTCGGAGCACTTCCTGCGTGTTGCCCCGCGAAGCAGCCTCGCGAAGTTTCACCGCCATCGGGGCTCGGCCTCATCTGCAAGCCACAAGAAACGACGCGAAATTTACCAAATGGTACTAACTGTATCAGAGCATGCACTTGGAAGAGTTATATTTCTATCGGTAAAACATTTGCCATAAACAGGAGAAAGCTATGCACTTGTGTGTCGCGTTCAATGAGCTGGTGGCGACTTTTTCGGCATAACAAATCGCTTGACAGATAGAGTTAATTAGGTTTCAACCACAGAAACCTTGATTTCCTCAAATTCACCAACTAAAAATGATTGAGCAGGCTTTCTTCCGTAGCATTTCCTACTTTTTAAACTCCCCCGTTAATCTTATGGGGTTTATGCGGCTTTTTAAAAATGTTTATTAAAAAAAACTACTCAACCAACGGACGACTAACATTCCAGAGTCAACACAAGAAAAGCATTGATCTCTCAACGTTACTTGATTCTGTAAATTCATATTTAGAGCCGAACATTCCATCTGACCTGTTGGGCGCAAAAAAATCCCTTAAGAGTTGACTGAAAGATGCTTCGCTTACTGAACTCACTCGCTCTAACAATATTATTCATGCAAAATGTTATAGATTACTCAATACGCTGACTTTCTTTTCAAACTATAAAAGCATTAAATGAAACGCGCCACCAAAAGGCAAAACACCCATCGGCTATGACTTCGCACAAAGCAGAAACAACAAATGTAATGCGCCAACGAAAAGCAGAAACAATCTGTCGACTCTGACTTTGCAAAATGCAGCGACTAAATGCAAAGCGATCCACCGATGATGACTTTGCAAAATACAGAGACAGTGAATTAAACACGCAAAAAAATATATAATAAAAACGGAAACAAATTTTTAAAGAATATTAACAGAAAGATAGCTGAAACATTTACGAAATATGAAAAACCCTCTTGTTGCTACTTCCAGGGGTAACATCTGAAGGGGGACACATTGTTCCGTTTTGACTTCGGAAAAGCAATTTGTCACTTCGTCTAGGTTTCATCTCAAACAACAAAGAATCCCGGTGGCTGCTAGGTTGGCGGTTGCTACGTTGGTGGTGGCTGCTAGGCTGGTGGTTGCACGTTTCACACAACTCATGGCGTCCACAATTTCAAGTCCCTGTGCTTGTACAGAGACAGGCTGGCTCTAAAACTCAAGCCCAAAGACCATACGAGCTCGAAAAAAAATGACTGTCCATGTAGGTATATCTATACCAGATCAACATAAAAATCTAGCATCATGATGTCTCAAATAATGCATGTTAGCATCTTTATCGACCGTGTAGCGTAATATAAAACACTCGTGGCACGACATGAGCTCTATCCCATTCCCGGTAGGGCAACGCGACACAGCCAGGCCAGCCAGACCCCCAACGCATCGCGATTTGTGGCACAGTCGGCTCATAAACCATCTCCCACGCGCGCAACTTATCATTGCGCTCGCTCCCCGGTAAACAGGCCGCTGAAAACGCTTTGTTTGTATTCCAATACACTACGCTTGTGGCAGTGCCGTGCGGCGTTGCCACTAGAAAGACAATAAGAATTGACAATTCCAGTTAGCTGATATTTCCGAGGGTAATAAAGCAGGGTGTTGGCACGCGCTCCGATGGACGTGATTTTCTTCTTGAGGTGGGCGTCGACTGTCGACAGTAGAACACGGCCGGGAAGATGTTGTTTGACGTTGGGTTTTCGTCGTAAGGACAAATATTTGAGTTCTGTTGTGGACGAGAGGTGAGACTTCAGCACACTCACGACACGTTCACGTTATACCATTCTGCTTGTGCGCAATATGTTATCGTGTTTCGTTTACTATACACATCATCTTCCATCGTGATTGCGGTTCTATCCTTCTTTCTCATTTTGCCAAATGTTGTTAAGGTCGTTAAGTCAAACACATTACATTTAATTCGCCATAATCCTTATTCCTGACAAGCGAGGTAAACCTTCTTATATACCTTCGCATTGACTACATGCCATCATTTACCTTCTTGGCTCACGTTTCAATGAAGTGAGATAGAATGAGCTGAAGAGATTTCGATTAGAAGGAGGATGACTCCTCAGGGTTTCCATTCGACCGCACAAGGAATATTGTACAGTCCAAGACAGAAGTTCATGTGTGGTGACCGTTTCTTTATGCATCATGATTCTCGGAATATCATTTTGTTAATTACGAATTTACATTTCATTTGTCATTTCGAGCTTTACCTTATATGTGCATCCTTGCTGTAAAAACGCCGAGCTGATGTAGATAAAATAACTTCTACTCTGCACGGCGACAATTTCAGTAAAAATTCGAAAGATACTGTCTGAAACACACCTACAAACCGTATCCACCCACACTCTCTTGTGTTCGCAAGCATTTATCATTCTCCGGTATCGAGTGGAGCATTTGCAATGTAGCATCAAAACACGTAACCAGAGAGCCCGAGTTCGATGCCAGATGGAAGACTGGTTTACGACTTATGGTCTTTTCTATCGGTAAGGACTTGGAAAGTTGCAATTGCTGTCCACATCAAAGAAGTCTCTGCAGGTATCTGCAACGCAAAGAAATTATGAACGTCTATTTTCCTTAGGTCTGGTTCTGTTATTCATCAGTGTTTCGAGTCATCGACGTTCCGACCACGTATATACGGTGCCGTTCCATGCTGAAGACAAGGCGGCAATCATCACGAAACTGACATTTTAATAACAAGATGATAAGTTGGCTATTTTGTCGTCTGATCTTATTCGGAAGATTATTTAAATTCATGCAGAGCGTTGGGCGTCACAGCTTGTTTCCACTGGGACAATTTGATAGCAGCTCACAATTGTATCATTGTTCATCTGAGGACTATAAAGAGACATGCCCTGGTTTTTTTCTCGTGTAGGATGTTGATGGCGTCTCTCTTCTATTTTCCACGGCTGGACCCGAGGCTCAGAAGCTGTTGGATAGCAGGACAGTGACAGCAAGTCATTTGACATTTCAAAATATTATCATCGTAATAATCACAATTGTCATAAAGCTAAAAGTGTAGCCATGAGATCGTCATAACGTATACGCAGATAGAAGCAGCCCCACGCAAAAGACCGATGTCTTATTCTGTGCTACCACACATTGCCACTCCTTTCCGAAGTACCTACATGTTTCTTCAGATTTGGACTATGCAACCAATTTTGGGACACTTTAACCTTGAAACCATTGTGTTATTTCTACCCCTTTTTTACAACTGTCTGTTGTTTCCTTCGTTTTTCTCTCCATAGTTAGAGGCGAACTTTGCAAATAAGAAATGATCGAATAGTAAGCCGTCAGTGGGCTGTGTGAAAATGTAATGAAAATGAAACGAAGCGTTATTCTGAAATTTTTAGAAATTGTGCAGCTAAAAGTAAATTGGTCCTTTCTCTTTGAATTGCAATGAGGAAGCCGATAGTATTTGTTTCTCCAAGTAGGTTAAACTGGCAATTAACTGAGTCTGTAATTAGGTTGAAATGAATCTTGATTCGCCTTGTAAAGGAAGCTGGGTGAAAAGGTGGAGCAGATACAATTTCAACCGTCTCTCAGACTTGTCATGTTACGCCGGGGATTAAACATTTAACTGGCTTTGAACCAATTAGATAAAAGGATTATTTTAGATTATCTGTCATCCGTTTGATCCGAAAAAAAAGTGACGTTGTTCATTGGATATCCGTGTTTATAATAATTAAACATCAGTGTTGTCGGTGTAACCATGACAACAAAGCGCGACTCCTTGCCCGCAAAGGGGGCAGAGAGTAATAATTATAGCAACGACATTGCAAGGCATTGTTTTCATAAACGTTGCTATTAGACGTTGATTGCAATTATGAAGTAAACCAGAATCACGGCAGATACACTTTCTAATCAATGCAACCATGACCGAAAGTCCGTATACATTTACGCTTCAATAGCGATTGAGATAAGTTATTAGAAAATAGAACGTTGTAGCTATATAATGATATGAATCGCGATTCTTTAAGCTGAATTGAAATCGATCTCTTGGGCTGTAATTTCCAGCTACGAAGTTGGGGATCTCTTCGTCGTGGTGAGTGCAACTCACAATTTGTATGCCAAAGTATATCTTTGCGAAGCTGTTGACAAAATAGAAATTATAACTATGCCATGGTGTACTAGCACAAGAGTGCAGATAGAGCATTCCTCCGAGTACTTCGTCATTGGTAATGCTACGGTTGGCATCCTGATTTACATTAGTCGATCGCAAGAAATAAATGATTGATCGCACATTCACTGTGAGCGAGTAATCTTTTCACCATCTAATGCGTCTAATTATAATTCATTCTATCGAGTTCAAATCAAGAAGCTATTTCTTGAATGTCCGTAAACTTAAAGAATGAAATATCTGATCGGTGATCATCGAACATGACTACAAGTTGATACAACAACACGCGTGGAATAAAAATGTTTGTTTCTTTACAATTTCTTCACAATGCTATACCGCCAAGAGAAGAATTTCTTTCGTCGAGCTGGACTGGTTTTCTTTGCGATAAGATAACAACTCCCATCGATCCCTGATGCGTCCATATTTGACAGGACTTGTCAGCAGTGGTATCGGACACATTGCAAATGGATGACATATTTAATGGTGCACCGTGGACAGGCGTGGCACCTCGAAGAAGCGATAATAACATGAAAAAATAATGCATTTCACGTGTTATTTGGGTCAGCCCTTGAAAGAGTTGACGCCCTTTGCACATAGGCAGGTGTTACGTTGGCTTCGAAAATTTGGATTTGTTATTTTTCATGTCTGTTTGTCGTTTAGATTTGTGTGCACCTCCATAACTCCCATGCACTGTGTGTATTACAAAATACATAAAAACATAGGTCCATGCTGAAACCGGTAAGAAAATTCCTGTCGTTCAGAAATAAATGCTAGGCCTAGGAGTGAAAACATAACGATTTTAAAATATACAGCTATTTGAATTTATGAACGTATTTCGTGGTTGGCCACGTTTCGAACACGTTTTTTTCGACTTCTCGGAATGAACATATAGCTAAATCACTGCAGATCGTCCGTCTGATGGGTTCCCAAGTGAGTTTTCTTCATAGAGCTTTGAGCGCAACTACCACGAGAATCTATTTCGTGAACAAAATTCGCTCAGAGGTAGCTCGTACCCACCTCGGTTCCCCGACGGTATAATTGGAATTCAATGGCTTTTATGAAGCAAACCTCCCATTAAGCTCCCAGTTTTTGACATGCTTCTTATAGTCATAACACTCCGGATGAGGATAATTTCTTGTACAATCAAAAAGATTCGACATTTTTTCCTGATCTGAATGGATGTTAAAGTTTGATCGGAGCTCATTATATCAAACCACGTACCGTGGAAAGCGACCAATTTTTTTGTTATCCTTGCATAATTGCGTCCTTACTTTCCCGTCCTGCAAATCACCTTGCCGCTGGCGTCCCGATGCATCGGAACACAAAATGGCCGCCCAGGCTGCGAGGTGCTCAGATGCGGCGCCTCGTTCTCCGAACGATGACAAGGGCTTGTGTTACCCGATTTCATTATACCTGTCGGGGTAATTGTGTGAAACTGAAGTGTATGATTTAATTAATCACAATGAGAGGTCTCGACGAAAGTTCACACCATATCCCGATTGAGCTGACCGACACCATGAGTATATGGTACTACCCACAACCAACGAAACATGGTTTGGGTATCATCTTGTTTGGAGAGGACCAAACACACGCGGAAAAACAAAAAACAAAATCTGACCCTCTTTTCAAGAGAGCAGTTCTCATCTTGATCAAATCTTGAACCTTTATCGCAATATGGTAGGCATCACAGAGTTTGTGTTGGGGTCATTTTTTTTATTGATCGAATTGTGAAGTTTCATTTATATTTTAGTAAACCTCACGGTCCACATAATTTCATTCCATAGCTTGCTCGTCGCGCTCAACCATAAAGCGCATTCCTTGGTAAACCTCATGGTCATTTATAACCTAAATGGAAACAGAAATTAATTAGCAGCCCGTAAAAATATAAGATCCCGACAACAGCCTGGTCAACGAACCAACTCATAAAATACCCGTAGCAAGCCGAGACGAAATTGTCCTCGTGCTCTGCAAAGAAAGATCATTAACTGGAGCACACGGCGTTCAGGTCTCCGCTATGTAATTTCCGTGCATGACAACTGGAGAAATATGTGTGAGCTATAATTTACCCAACTATTAAGACCAAAATGCCTCATCTTCGACAGTACTTTGGGGCGAGCCTGAAAGCGTTTATGACCGTGCGTAAAGTCACGCTTTTTATCATTTTAATCGATGGTTTAACATTCTTTCGTGAGTGTTTTTATGGACGGGCCATGTATATCTTTTGACTCTAAAGCTAATTTTCATTTTTTACTGTAGTTCTGGAGACTTGTGGTAAAGAGAACTGCGTTGCAGCAGCTATTGGAGACTTCCAATCTTCGAATGGCGGTCATGATTGTTGGATTCGTAACAGTCGGTTACCCACGATAAACAGTCGATCGATATAGCGACAATACCAGAGATAATCTTCATCAAATACGATTATTCGAAGACAAGCGGAAATAATTCTTTGGCAGAAGCTGAGATGCATCGTCTGCTTGCTGCAGTCACGCCGTCGTTCCAAAGAGGCATTCTTCGAGTCCATTTAATTTCATCTTGTATGCACGCTCTGGACGTATAGAAATGTGGATATATTATTAATTTTTACCCATTTGTTATGGAAATAATTTCATGATCGTTGGGTACTCACATCATTACTAATAACTCAGACGCCTGCGAAGCTACTTTTACCAAACCAGGTATGCTTGGATACATCATTATACACCACAAACAGTGTCCATATCTGCATAATCCAGAAGCATGGAGATGTTTATGTGAAAGAAATGTGAGTGACTTGGAAAATTTAACTTTATTAAAATCTTGAAAGAAGTGCGAATCATTTCAGTTCATGGATGTTCTGACATGAGTCTCGTATATACGTGACAGCACATGGCAGATCGTTCATAATTCAAGTGTCTTTCTTCACGCATCTCATTTTCAATTCAACGTTTTACCTTTTAATCCTTATTGGCGTCCGCTCTTCAGTAAGACATCAATGAATTTACTTTCTCACCGGCCTGGTAATTCTTACTATGGAGTTCAAACGGTCAAGGCAAAGCTAAAGGTCTAATTCTTAGTCCCTGTTCGGTTCGGCTTAGCGAAGAAAACGAGGTGCTGAGTTCGACTCCCGTTATAAATTCACACGCGTTGCCGAAGCGTACACAATGTAATTGGTTCGTTTCGTTATGTGGAATGTTGCTCGCTGCCGAAATAATTATCTAGCATTCAACGCCGACGCTTAGTCGAAAAGACTAGCTTGAGGATATCAGGTATTATTATACCATAAGGTCTACCCATGCAGATCTAGCTCCAATTTGCCGGCGCTGCTTTCTTTGTGTAAGTGAGAAGCCCGCTGAGACGTGGGCAACAGTGCACGTACGGACTAGCGACCCTTTATCAGTATCGCAGCTCATTGAAACAATTTGCAGTTGCGTTGGTAAGATGCTATAGTACGTACTTGGGATGCTATATCAGGTTTGGAGAACGAACCAATTATACTCCCAGAGTTTGCCACGAGTGGTTAATTTCAAATTAAATTGTTGTACGAATCAGTTTCTATACTATGTCTTGCGAACAGCAATGGTAGGTACCTATCCCCAGAAGAAAATTGGGCAATTGGTGCATGAGATACACACGCAAAGGTACTCGGTCTGATGGTTTGATACTGATGAAATGCTACATGGACCAAGTATGCGGTATAAATAATAACTATTATTGAAACGATGTTATACAGGAATACAAACACACCCTTCATTATGATTTAGAGAATGAACAATCGATCGATGATGACGATTACCTATACCAGATGACGTAAGAGTGTATTAGAAGCGATGGTTAGAGATTAAGATCTCTGAGACGAGCTTTCGATTCCGTCGTCCGCCCATCGATCCCGTAATTGCAGAGCAAAGCATTTGACGATTTTTATTTTCATCTATGTCTACACTCGGAATAAGTTCGTATACTAAACTTGGAAACGCATTTGTGCATGCAGATTATTACATCTACTTTTACTTGTCCGTACCTTACTAGCATACAGCTTTGATGTCATTCAACACCGATGTGTTTTTTTTTATAAATTCGCTCCCCAAACTAAAGATTTCGTGTGAAATCAAGGCAAACCAAACCATGGATAGGGTTTTTTTAGAGGTGTGTGAAAGGTGTGTGTTCTTCACGATCTTACGGTTTTGTGGTATGTGAGGATATAAATACATCTATAGGTACTACATTGGAGGTATCTCCACTTCGTAGATACAGTTATACTAATTATAAAAATATGGACGTTAATCTTTGCGTTCTTGCTAAACAGAACCCAAACATTTAATTGCTCACTAATAGGAATAATTGAAAAAGATTCAATCGGCGAATCTGGACCACGTTTCTCGCTCAACAACGGAAAACAATCACGGTAAGCGGTTTTTTATTTCCCCTTGAACGGCTTCGGCCTGGCAATGTTTCTGGTCGGGCTCGGGGTAACTGGCTCGCCGGCTCGATCGTTTTGGTGTCCTGTTCGTGCGTTCAGCCGTCACGTTTCCGTGACCAAACAGTATGACGCATCCAGAGTGTAGAGACCAGCGTTTATTTGGCCCCAGACAGACTGTAATGTCTCTGAAACCAGCTGTTAGTTCCGAAACCCGGCAAGAACAAATAAGGATTAACTGCTGTAGTTATTTCCCTTGATTTACCTGCAATCAGTGCACCTTTCCAGAAGACAATTGATTTACCCGTTCACAATTGATTTATTTTACAGAAAAACTTGATAAAACTATGGAATGCGCTTTTGTACAGTTTTAATTGAGTATCTATGAAAATGTGACCATTTAAACCTTGAAAAGGAAAGAGAGTCAATAAATCAGTGTAGAAGCTTTGCAACTTGCAAGACGTACTACATTATATCATCTAAGCTGCATACAGATCAATTCAGGTCTGATTTAAGTGCTTGGTGGTTTGAGGATTTAATGAGTCGAAGAAATTAGAAAAATATTGGTAGGGAGTGTACACGGTACACTGTGTTCGTACTAAACATACCACGAGCTGCCAGAAATGTTTTCACCGACCTTTTCCGTGGACCACGACGACAATAACGTCCCTCCTTCCATTCGCAGACATGCGAGATGAATAAAACATCGGAGGATATGCGTGCATCTTGTAGGGTTATTCAAACTTCCTTCGAAAAATATTTAAATGCTACCTATAATGTCATGTTAAACGGCTTACGCCGGCCAAAGACAAAAAACTTTCAATTCATTTCGGAATTTTGAAGCTAGCTCTATCGCATGTCAGTTTTTTGGCTCCCTTCGTTTGGAACAGAAGGGAATTAGGTGCACCATTTAAAATTAATTACGTACACTCTTTTTCAGGTGTCGCATTTCGGCTCATAGCCATGAACTTCGATGAGCATTCTTTCGTCCAAGATTTTAATATGGTACAAATGTTCTAAATTTGAACTACAGTCGGAGTTTCACAGAGGAACACTGGATTGTCATTCTCGAGGGAATTCCAAATAGCTAGCGATCGTCTCTTGCAGCTCACGACGCCGGGTGAAGAGGGCAAATGCATTACACATGCAAATAGTCTGCTCTAAGATACTAGCAAGTCCGATGCCCCATCGTCGCAAGGTTTCCCCATTATGTCTCTTACAGTCGTGGTGTCTGTCTGGCTAAGTGCATTATTCAGCCGTATCCAACGCACCGAGATTCAATCGCATTCGACTTAGTATCGTTAAGAAATTCACTCTTCAAGAAATGTTTCACAATTCTGTTTGCACGAAAACGTTCAAATAGATTTTTTATTGCATTGAGTTGACTTTTTTGTCATGGACAAACCGAAATGCTGCGGGCTTTCTTTTCGAGTTTCAAAATCGTTGTAAACCTAAAGAACGCACCTGCTTTTAAGCACGACAAGGCCTATGGGACACTCTTTACGCTTACTTTATCCTTCAGTGTAATCAAGTGTCGAGAAGTCGGTTTAAGCGACGAAATAACATCATGCTGCACTTTAACTGAAGAAGACATTTTAAATATTATGTGGATCCCTGACTGAGAGTTTCATACGTATATCCAATCCACAATCAGGTTCATAACGTTTCTATCAACGTTCAGCAACCAAGTGGCTATAAACTCTTTGAAGCGCAGTATAAAGACACGTTTATTAGAAGTGAATGAATTATCCAATATATTATACCCATTTAAAGCATATGTAGGCAGAATGAATTATTTAAAAAAATAAATGCATAGATGGGATCTGAAATTTAACTTTTTTGGTTTTCGTAGCTGTGGTGGGGACCGTGTAAATATAAATACATATATATGCCACCGGCTTCTGGTATGTTAACCACCAGAATAATTTCTTTTGATTTCTGCCAATAATATTTTGGTGGAAGTAATGTAAGTAATTTGATGTAATTAAATAATTTAATGTAATGTAAGTAATTTTGGTAGAAAGTCGTTTTTATTGTTGGCTGCTGTTTATTGCTGTTTTATTGCATTGCAAGAGGATTTCTGTATACCTATTTTTATAAGTTACAAACAATGTACCTGGAACATTTTCACA
>QKMV01000456.1:0-22632 GCA_003287335.1 Lednia tumana
TAGCGAAACGTTGGCAGTTTAGTGTCAGTTAAGTTTTCAGCAGTTTAACCCAGTTATTAACAGTTTTTTTAAAAGCTGTAACATTACTTTTTCTTAGAAGCGTGGCGAATGAGTAGGACATCCACTAGTCCGTATTCTCCTACCCTCTCACCCGATTACCGAATGTAGATATTGGATTTCACAAAACTAAAGAAGTACCTACCACATGCTTTTTCTGCGCTGGACATTGCTCGAAAATAGCTCATCAATTGCACATTGCTTGTTTTCACCATCACATGCCTGCTCGCTGCCTGTCACATTACATATGCATAGCATAGCAGAACAGAGCACCATTAAGTATCCATCTAGCATTTGTTCAGTCACATTCAAGAGGAAAGTGAATATTTTTGGCATATCATTTAATAATCTCACTTGGTCTTTTAGGTAACTGAACACTGTTTTTGAGTTCGATACACACGCCTCATAGCTAGTTTCTTTGTTGGTATTTTCTTATTTTAGCTATACGGTGGTTTTCTTTTGGTGGCATTCGTGGCATGAAGGTATTCAGGATAGTTTTTTGGATGATAATTGCGTACTAAAAATCGGATTTAACTGCATGCCTAAAAAGTTTTCAGGCATGCAGTTAAATAACTTAAACTTTTTAGTAAAAAGTACGTGTATATATTTATACGGCTTCGATTAGTGGCAAAAATTGCGATAGAATCGGATTTAGGTGTGGATAAGAAACCTTGTGGTGGTTTAGTGATCCACCTCATGCTATGAAGTTTAGAAGCTTCACAACATAAAGCTGAGTCATCAGAATAGATAATTATCACAAAGAACATGTTTTTTACAGAATATTTCGCACTGATACATACAAAAAAACATCGTTTGGATTTGACATTAAAAATTATTCCATCAAGATATTCTTAAAAACTTTACATACAATCAAACAACAATATATATCTACTTAAGAACAGAAAAAGACACCGACGTGGCCTATTACTTTGCAATCGTACGTGGATAAACATAGTATCATATTTCGGGAATAAATCACTTCCACTTTTGCCTGTATATATAAAAGTATACCTCTCTCTGATATTATATTTTCGTCTACGTATATAAGCGACCTTTAATATTAAAATATTAATATCGGTGCGGTCTTTCTAGACTGTTGGATATCTCTCCAACGAATGCAATATTTTTCTATGGGAATTTCATGTAAAGTGGACACTAATATTTGATATTAAAATTCAAAGAGCATAGCGAAACATACGTCTTGTCCAAACGTTCAGCTCCTTGTGTCAACATTTTCAATATTCAATTATAGAACGTAACTCGCTTTTGAGGGTTGATCCACAGGAGCGAAGGGTACTACCGCGAGTCCTAGCTTCGATCACACACTAACACACGCACGCACACTCCCACTGTCGAAATCAGGTCCAATAAATCTTGGGATATTGTTGGGTGCAGTGTGACACTGAGTGTGATTTATTCTGAGATCATATACGAAAAAGTTGAATTGAGCATTTTATTTAAAAACAAACTATAATCGATCTGAGCCGCATTGCAACTTTTAAAAAAAGTTTAAGATTTTAAGAATCGTAAAACGAATTACTGAAACTAAAAAGTGACGTCGATAGTGAGTGCGCTCTGCCATAAAAAATGCTTGAATCTTCATCATTTTTTGAAGTAACGATGGCACCCATCAAACCATTCTCGTCTTTGAGTATCCACAAAAAAAAAACACCTAAACGAACATCTGAATACCGGGACGGTTTTGCATTCCCTGAAATTTTAATGTTTGATTCATAAAAAATCTAAACGACTAGATTCAAATATTTTTTAATAACGAATCAACAGTCTTTGTCAAACTTTAAAAACAGAACGATTGCACTCTCTACACATGCAACTATAAAATAAACCAACTTAATGTGCGGAAAACGTTTCTTACTCAGAGTCGTATGGTAACTTCTTACCGACATCCTAATTTCCCTCAAGACACGACACAATAGTTCTCCAGTCCCCTCGTTATCGATAGTAATACTTCCTCATCGCAAAAAGCTATTAGCTGTCGTCAGCCCTGCCTCACCGGAAATTATCTAAATAACACGTAAGCGGAAATGTGCAAGTTGCTCTTACCTGTTCCATTATCAGTATTGTGCATAACTCTATGTTGTGGGCGCCGCCCCCCGTCCACCGCCGCCTCCTTAAGGAGCTGCCGCCGCCCTGCCACCGTTCAGTCGGCGCATCTGCCCCCGGTCATTTCCAAAGCGCCTGCACCTGGAGGAAATCGGTACATGCACGATTAGCGACAGTTAAGGGGCGTTATTGCCACAACTACGTGTCAAGCCTGTTCATTGCACAGTTTAACATTCCAGCGTTTGAATCCACGGACACGCTGATTGAAGACCAAACTAAGCGCTTCTGTTAATAAAGAAAATAATTTTGGAAATAAAACGCAAATAGTCACAGGAAATTTTTCGAGAAATTGAGGGGATATTCGTATTAGCTGGTATAAGATCTTGTTTTTTATTTGTAATACCTGCTTATAAATTCAAAGTGCACCCTTGTGCAGCTGTAGGTAAACCGAATGTTGACGGCTGGTGATTATGCCGGCTACTCCGCGGTGGCGACCACGACAGACCCGACGTGAGAAGTACTGACTGGTGGTACTGAGAAGGTGCGTGTGATTGTTAAGCGTTGCCATAGTGACAACACATTAACTCGTTAATTTTAACTCGAAATTAACATTGAAATTGCCTGGTTTCGTCAAGGGTTTCGTCCATTTCCAAGTAAAAATTTGCATGCCTTTTTATATTATGACATGTAATTGCTATTTTTACACAACCTTTCAGTACACTGGTGTGACCGAAAATGAAAAAAAGACCACTAGAAAAACCACCTTAATTAAAACAAAACAGAATCACCCATCGACAATCATTCTATTTTTAAAGCGCACACGCATCGCGGGACGTTTATAAATGCGCACGGCGTTACCATGGGAACTATAATTACTTGCAAATGGTTGACTTTAATTAAATTTATATTTTTTGTACGTGCTTGTTTGTTTGTCGGCTCTATGCGGATAGCTACGTGAATGGATATATGAATCTTCCTACGTCCGTGTTTTTAATATGAAAGACCACAGTCAAATTTTATGTGCTATATATTTCGGACACCGCAGTCAAATGTGACGTTATTCGGACACCAGCTGTCTAGTTATTCAGACGTGATTTCATGCACCGTTTCAAATTGAATATAATTCACTTGTTTCCGTATTCAAGCAAAAGAGTTAGTTATGCCATGCAAGGGACATTTCACCATAGGGAGTTTAGAAATGGGCGCCATTTGTAACGCGAACCTGGCACCTCCACCCTTTTTATAATATTGATGCTGTGACCATCAGACACTATGCTACAGCTACAATTTGCTGATCACATACCTAAACTATGTTTTAATAGTTCTGTCAAGGGCCAAAACGTTTCTAAAAATAAGATGTAATGAATGGGCAATTTAAAAGTTCAGCGTCAAGTTTGAATCGTGATATGTGATCGCCACCAGAGTAATCCGCAGGCAATCGGCTAACGCAAGAGACGACTGTTTCGGAGAATTTGTTAAAAACTTGAAAGCGTCGAGCGAAATCGCGATTGAGAGCACCGTGACAGTGTGGCGGCGGCAGCGGAGGGGCAAATCAAATAGATTTATTCTTGTTAACATTTTAGTTTTTGCTCCTTTGGCGTTGTTGAACAGAACAGGATTTAGTGGCAAGTGCAGGCAAGATAAACGGCAAAGTCTAAATTAGCCATTTGGTTGTGAAATATCGGTGGTATCCGGTAAGCTGGGATATGTGTCAGTTAGGCGGGGTATCTACCGTGCCGTGGAATCATGACAAAGTGCGGTACATTAGAGGGAGAGAACATGCGCTGGGAGGGAAAATGGTGAGAGAGGGTATGACAGAGAGAGAATATCTGAGGTGACAAGAAATTAATACAGGTGGAGATGGGGATGTGTGCGAGACTAGACGGTAGAATTTTGACACCACGTGACGTTTGCAAAAATCTTTATTTACCGGGAAAATTTTGCTCGTCGATTCATCTTTGTCTCAGCTTTAGCTCTCTGAACGTGAAAATCAAAGTACTACTCACATTAAAGCCATTATGGAAAAAGTAAATTCAAATAAATGATTATACGAAACACCATCAGCAGCATATATGATCTAAGTGGAGATGAAAGGCTCTGACCAAAAAGGAACGGGGGTTTTGGGTGGCTGCGAAAGACGAAAACGGGGGAGGCTAAAGTGGAATGAAAGCTATTCCGTGTCTTCAAGTGTCAGTCCGATTTGGTCAAGATGTCAACGGCGGCGGGAGAAAGCTTTTAAAACACACTTACAATGTTCCATATCTCACTCGCGAGCCTCACATGAAAGCTAGCTACTTCTAGCTTGCCTATAGTTGGGCACTATACACCTCTCATGGATTACGTTTTCAATGGAAGCATCAGCCATATCATCCGCGCTGCTGTCCAACCCAATAATGCTCATGCAAAAAGTGCTAAAAAGTGCTATCGGATTATATGTGGTATGTACCATGGACGTGAAGAAAACATTTGCAAGGAAGCGTTACTAGTAGAAAATTTGTACATTTGTATCGAGGTTAATTTAATCTTGCGCGATTACGCCCTTATGTATAAAATTTTAATTATTTCTAAGAATAATTTTGCACAGTTTAAAAAATGCTTCTACGTTCCTCGGTCGAGAGTCCTAGAGTAACAATATAATGATGGTAACTGTTTGTTAGTTTTTAATGAGACCTCGTTATAGCCTATAGGTACGGTGGTGGCGAGGGTTGTGTATGTATGTGTGTGTGTGTGTGTGTGTGTGTGTGTGTGTGTGAACGCTAACTCGAGCCCATCCATTAAAACAAATTGACACCTGGTTTACTCGACGCTAGACGCTAAAGGGTGGTGGCGTCGGTGGCGACGGCGGCGCGCGCGGTGGCGGCGTCGGTAGGTTTAAGGGGTGGAAAGAGCGTCGGCAATCTTCCCATGGCCAACATTCTCGTGTCTTGTCTTCACTGCCGGAGTGTTACTCGTCTGGAGTGAACGAGAAATGACTGCGGAAATTTTTCTTTCTCATCGCTTGGATCATTTAGGCTCAGGTATGAAGGTCGTGTTGGAAAATGAAGAAATCAAGCTTATGTGCTTCTAAACACCAAGACTGTTCGGATCATAACGTCAATGTTATTTTAATGCATTAGTCGCGGGGGAGAGGGGGGTAAAAGAAAAAAAGGTTTATGACTGAGTAAACGTTTAAGAGGGGCCAATAATTTTCTTGTGATTCTGCGAAGTTGAACTTAATTTATGCCGATCGTCACCCAAAAGACATTTTTATCGCTCTCATCTCGGTTTTACACTTTCTGAATATTTAGTCAAGTTGGAAAGTTTAGGGGTGGCATTGTTTAATGGCAATTCTTATCACTCTTTAGTCCTTAATAATCGAGTCATGCGTGAATATTAATGATGAACAATTTGTCCCCACTCCCGTTTTCCACCATTTCACACACAAAAATCGTGAAAACTCGTTCAACTTCCTCCCGTTCAACTTTCCTACGCTGATTTCTTGCAACTGGCCGGAAGCGTCATTTTGACAGGAAGCACCACAAATATATTACATCCAGAACACACACTCTTTTTTATTGACTCGAGAAAAGAATAACAGGACACACACCGTTTTATACATCGTAATCCTTGACAACTTCTGCAGTGCAAGATACATTATAATAACCATGGTTTTGTAACATATATATCTGGGGCATCGTTAACATAACGAGCAGAAATTCGCAGCGAAGGTTTCTTATCCATGCAGACCCAATTTGTGGAGATCTTTCTGACTTTTCTCTCCGTAGTTCGCGTCTGAATAACATGCGTAATGCCATCGAAATCTACCCAGTCTAACGCACTTTAACGACGCCACGTCGATGAGTTCTTGTGATTAGGGCGCTGCAAGCGAGGTGATCATATTAAATTTGAGACATTTCATCGGAATTAAGAAATGTAAAATTCGTGAGCTTTAGTACACGGTGGCTATAATGTTCTCTTGGCTGAAATTTGAGGGTAATCAAAATTGGTCGAATTGGTTTGGTAGATATTTTATGGAAAAGGCATAAAGATTTTATTTCTAAAAAAAATATATCGTTTGAGAGACAATTTTAGAGTCACTGCAGCAAAATGATGTAAGATTTCGTTAAAAATCAACATTGTTTTCGAAGCTCTGTCTGCTGTCCATTCAATTTACGATGATGCCAGCGGCAGTTTGGTTTCTTGGTCAAAATAACCGCTTCTGATGCAGTGATAAGAAACACATCAACGTTATCGCTGATCATGCCAATTTTCTTATAAAACTTTCCCTATAGATTTCAGTCAACTATAGAGCCCGAAAATATCAGCTCTGCAGATCTATATAGCTGTCCATAAAAACCCCAAACACGTAAATCCAGAGAATCCCCATTTTTCTGCTTTTCTTATTAAAAAATAAAATAGGAAAACCGAAACGAGAATCAAGCTAGGTAAAGTCTCGCGTTCCAGGGTCACATTTTTCGTGGTTGACATATCGATATATGGAATCTGTAATAGTATTTACCCTGAGAGCAGAACATGCAGGAGCTATGGCTACGCTGTATGAGCGAGAGCTGGCTGCTGGCGGGGGTTGAGAAATAAGGGATGAGGGTGCTCCAATGGTCGCCGGCCTGCGTGTTATTGTGTGCTAGAGAAACAGAATTGACAATTTTACGCAAGGTTTACTTCCTTAAACTTCGTTCTAGACAAAGAGAATGAATTGAAAGAGAAAGATGGAAAGAAAGCAGCGGGAAAAGTTACCAGGAAATAAAGCTGCTTGTCAAATTTTTGAAACCCCATCGTCTGCAACTAGCCTTATTTTTTCAGGATAAGATGTTGGTAGGACTTATTATTATCATTGTGCTGCGTGGTGTTATGATTATTGCCGTGTTTTATATTTTGATTATTTTGTCAAGATATCAATTAAATCATATGAAACCCTTATTTTCCAAGGAAAACTCTTTTCTGATTATTTCATGAAGCGTGTACGTTGCCTCGGGTGTTGGCGTGTATGTAGCTTGGATTGAGCTTTTCTGATGGGAATAAGTGAAAATAGCATCTCCAATTACTTCTATCTAGAGATGGTGAGAGAAAGATAGTGCTAAAGAAGTTAATTTTTCTTGCTAGTGAACTTTCTGTTCAAATGTTTCTACGCTGAATTGTAGCTAGATTAGAGTGGCAGAAAAATGCGTAAAAGATTAACAGATCACGGATTTCTCCGACTGTATTTTCGATTAAACACGAAAGTAAAATAAAAGAAAAGTAGAAAAACACTTTCGTTGCTTATTTTTCGGCTCATTTGAAAAGTCTAATCTCGAAGCAACCACGACCATCAGCAGATGTTACACGCGGAGAAAAATAAAATAGCATTTCTTGATTTTAGAAAATGAAGTTCATTCGCTTTTCAATCGAAATCAATCGACTTCTTTTCCTAATCCATGATCATAATCAAAATAAACGCACGATACAGAAACCTTTAAGTGAAAGAAAAGAGCGAAAACATATAGAAATACAACCAAACCTTCCAATTAATCTAATGGCCACAATGACACATCCTATTATTGTTTTCTGCTGCGTATCATACACATTTCAAGCTGGGGATCAAGGAAAAGCGAGTGACAGCCGAACACATCCGCGGTTTAAAATAATATGCTCATTCCACTGAGATCCTCGGCGAACGTGAAAACAGTTTGCGTTTTATTCGTAATGAAATACCTCTCTGGGTGCAGCACACGCCGAAAAGCAACACGCGGTTAGAGCAACACCAAGAACTACGGCATCGTGTGACATGAGCTCAAGTGAAAAGCATATGCTCGTTCAATGGGAAAAGGGTGAACAACCATTCGACCGTCAAATGAGGTTTCCCCGCACACTCTTTCCCAAATTCATTTTGTGAACTGATTTTTTACCCGCGCCGTGCGCTGCGCGCTCACAGAAACTTTTAGATTTACTTCTCTCTCGAGTAGCGCTAAACTAATGTAGCGAAATCAAGCACGATTTCATGAAGACTCTTGGATAATCAAAATTCCGGCTAAAAGAAAAAAACTCGAATGGAAAATGTAATTACGAGGGATCTTTTTTTCTTAACGAGATATTCGATTGTTCTCATAATAATGTTTGTTTCCGTCGTACTTTGTAATCAGCCAAGAGCTTACAATCAACCCAACTCAATTATACTAGTTAATTTATATTTTATGTGCAGTTTTTCGTGCGTAGAAAAAACCACATGAATATGCCTTTTGTTTCGACGAAATTTTGCAATAAGGTGGGGAAGAAATTAGTAACTAAATAAATAATGCTCTTATGTAGAAATAAATTCTTATCATGCATATTCTATTGTGTGCATGATTATAGTGTTTATACTTTATTATCATAAAAGAGTGTAACTACGAATCGTAACGCAATGTCACGTTTAGAAATGTGAGTACAGCAAAAACAGAGTACTGCAGCTATGGGCATAAACTCAGCCCGCGGAGCAGGCTCAGCTTTACTTAGAGTCTGGCACCTCCACCAAAAACCAAATCAACCGAACAGCTAACAAATTCATCTTCACACGTCTAATTCTCTGTGTAACATTCAAACTCGTGTCATTTTGATTAGAACCTTGTGAAAGGAATCTGTTTAAACCATGATTTGTGTTGTTCAAGTAGGCAGCCAACGGATTTGCGACGCATGTCGATACACGAAGATTCACTTAGCAACTTTCCTCTGACACGAAATACAAATGGACATTCCATTAAGATTTTACTATAGGCGAGTTTACCGACGACCATGTTACACTAGGCATGCGTTGAGCCACAAATCGTCCGCTTTCTATGCGTCTCAGACTGAAGGTACCATGTGCCCGATCGTGTAGTGTAATAGCGCCGCGACGCTTGTAAGTGCAGACTGGTGTTTGCGAGACGCCGCGACGCCACTCTGTTGTTTGTGACGTAGAGGCGTCGCTAAGTGTGAAAAGTGCCACGATCCCCCGAACTTGATTTAATGCAACATTTCAAACATTACTTTCAACTCTCCGAGTGCACTTCATATATTGTGTGCTCCACACAAGTAAGTTCGATTTGAAAAAAAAAATACACTCGGTTCACATTTGGAGCTCTTGCTAGTTGCTTGTGCGCTGTCCACGTTACATGAAATTCTAAGCGGAGGTTTTTTTAGCATTGGTGTGTACAGTTTATTTGTTTACTTGTCATTTAAATTTAGTGTATCGTATGAGGTGCTAACAAACTATTGTAAAATCAGTTTGGTGGGAATAGAAAATATTCCGTGATACGCAATTTTGAAGTATTACAGACACGGCTACTTTATTTTAGTTTGGTGAGCAGCCGCGACAGCACTAAAAATTTGCCAAGTTTTTGTCGAATGTTTCCTTCTCTCCTCCACGTAGAAGGGATGCTCGAACAAGAACCGAGCTATTTCTCCTTGTCGGATACCATGGCAAGGTTTGTTAAGGGATGCGGGTTGGTTCGTTACAGCTGATTTGATGAGCTCCAGCTAAGGGAACTCCTCCTGCTAAGGGCTGAGGTTAATCAGTGACACAACCAGCTATTTCACCGCTCAATCAACGCGAGCCAGATAAACTGACCGTGTTATTCACCGGCCAAACTGCGGGCGGAACAGTTGATCCGAGATGATGCGGTAGCTGACGACGATGGCGACGGACGACGACGAGGACACGTATTTTTGGTGCATCCATATTCGTAGTAGTACGTGATATTCTCGTTTGGATTTACGTTTACATGCCAATCAATCAGTTTGAGGTTTCTACCGTTGCCTCTCTGCTTGTCCCAACTAGGTATCGATACATATTGACATTCTGACACAAGTAATTTGACACATGCAACGAGCAAAAAAGTTTGCATGACCATGATTTTTTAATTTCTCTACGCTGAACAGAAGGAATTTGTTTCAGCGTAAAATTTCATCAAATGAAATGCAAACCCTCCACTCTTCTCTCGTGCCAACTATCTACTGGCGACCGGGTGCATAGCTTCCCACAACTGATAGAGCAATTACTGCTGTTAATTTATCCTAAAAGCACACGAGTTTGTCAGGATTAGACAGAATACTTTGTGTTTGTTTGCAATCTGTTTCTAATTCGCCTTACGGCGAAAACTTAATTTGTCTTTGAACTCAGTTGCGAAGAACAGTTCCGTCAATTGGGAGGTGTCAAGAGTCTAAGCATAGAATAAGGTCTAAGTCTGCCGTGAATTTCACGCGTTCGTTTTAATAGGATAGCAATTATTTGGTCATGTGTATAAAGGTATGCTATTTAAGTGACTCAAATGGAAAGAGAATACGTAAGTTGTAAATAAGCAAATAGACGAATAAAATGGGGGCATGTAGTCACTTCTGTGAGTATATGCTAAATGCAAGAGTTCACATGTACACTGGTGCGTCGTCAAACAAATGACGGGTAAAAATATTATACGAAAGAGGAAAATATTACAAAACAATTAAATCCTCTCAAAAGCGAATGTGTCCTTTTAATTCCGATTAGATTGTTACACCAAATTAGTAGAATTCTTTCTTTGAAGAGCTCCCACATACGAACAAAACACACACCACATGCATACTGGGTGGGGAAGAGCGAGAGAGACAGGAAAATGCCATGATGTCGGATTATGCGGTATTTTACTCTCGCACGCTCAGTTTAATTTCCGTCGCCGACAACTTATCAGGACGAGGCTTGTAGCGCACTACCACCACCACCGGACTATTTGACAGTCACGCGGAAACCAATGATCCTGCCAGTCGCCGCTGCCGCACAATGTAACCTAGCCGCATTCCTGGACATCAAACAATAACTTACGGAAACTATGCCTTACCTGGCAGTGGCTACATCTACTCGCATACGAGTATTCCACGGCTAGATTGGAATTGTGTGTCAAAGCGGGGCGCAGTTTTCAAGCGTTGGAATTAGATTCTAAAATATTAATAAGCGCGTGTTCATAATACTTGACGAAATATTTCGCATATCTCAGAGTAGAATTCTGGTTTAGTTAGATCCTTATAGAGGCTTCGAAACGTAAATAGTTAATAGTTTGCATCTTTGGTTATCAATTTCCTACACCTACTAGATTTAGACAGGCGTGCATGTGAATTATCAGTCATGTCATGTCATATGATTTGCTACAGTGCCGACTGACGAGAGTACCTATACACCGCTGACAATCTGTCTGTGTGTCTATGTGAACACACCGGTATGTGTAGAGGAATTTAATTAGCAAATTAGCACAATTAGCGAACTTAACGAGTATGCCACGGTTTTGTGTGTTAGCATGCCGCTTGCTCTAATATAGGCCTGCAGTGTGTCTCTATTCTCTACACAGCATTATAATTATATTAGTTGTTAATAACTGGTAGGGGCTAAAAACATGCGAAGAGATAAAAGATGAGCGGCTTTGTAGGGTTAGAGGTGGTATACAATGTTTCACAAAGTGTTGTGCACATAATTCATAATAATATGAGCCTCGTTCTGTATGCACTGCCATGGAGCTATAGAAATTTTAACGTCAAAAATAGCGATTAGTTTATAATTAACGGTTCTGTTTTAACGCTGTAAAAGGAAATTGTATCAAAAAAGTGTCATCTGTGCTGGTCGTGTTGATAATGTGGCCGGGTCGGAAATAATGTGCTGGGTTGTCACCGTGGAACTATTGAATGCTGTATGGCTCGGTTGGAGGGGACTGTTAGAAAAGTTGAAATTATCTCGTCCGCATCTCTCGGTAAATTACGTCGAATAAATTATTTTACTGAAGTATGAACAGCGCGTTTGATGCATTACGCTAACTAAATGAATTTTTAAATTTTTATTAACGTGCAAAAAAAAATAGTTCTGATTTATGCTAACCTACAACAGTGCTGAAATTGATAATACATGGATGTAATTTTTATTAGGGGATGCAAGCTGCATCGTCTATATGAAGTTGAAAAATCTCAACGTAATCTTTTTCTACCTAATAGCAAATAAAATGGATCAACGCATTTTATTTTTTGTTAATAGTTCATAATTATTTTCCAGCCTATATTAAAATAAATCCTAGTTGTAAGGGAAATACATGGCCAAGTTTCTTCATAATTTACTGACGCTTACGCTAACCATTCTCACATCACGACACTGTAAATCTAGCACACATGCAGACGCATTTTTAATTAAACTTTCATGTTTCTAAAAATAATTTGAAGTAAAAAGGGAGCAACGATCGAATTCATAAAATTAGTTATGGCGGAAACAGTTGCAGCTGAATTAAAATGTAAATAACTGTGGGCAGTAAAGAAACTCAAGACACAATTAAATGCTCGCAAAAGTTTTCGTTTTTTGTTTTAATGGAAACCTGATAAACACAATTAAAACAAGTATTTTAATTACAATTACAAAATAAATACATTTTAACGCTAACATAGCTTATTTACCAAAGCATACCTACCTAACTTATTGATGAATTTAGAAACTTTTCAACGTTCTTCGTCAAAAGATTGTTCTAACATAATAACAAGTTTAATTAATTAAATATGCTAGGTATTTTGTTAATTAATTAATACCAATGTCTGTAAACATTCTAAAGGAACACTCACTACGTAAAACATGTTTGCTGAAAATCCAACTAAAAGCCGAGTCCTTTTGTAGTTGTGAATAGTGTACACTTATATACTAGTTGAGAGAGCAGATAATGGCCAGCTTGATGCCCATCATGTGGTAGGTATTTCTAATTAATATTAACGTAGATAATTAAAATAGGTAGTCAATTGTGTTAAAATCTTTCCAGCCGAATCTTCTCATCAAATGTGTGCCTCGTGTGATCATAGACACAGACAGTACAAACATATTCCATCTCTAACAGTCTATGTTGATTATTCAAATTCGAATTTCCATAGCATTCATAATCGCATCTAATTAAGCGCGTCCATCGTCAAAAAGATACACTGTTGTCTTCGTTTGCTTAAAACTAGTAGATTTGATGCAGAAGTGCACTGCAGTGAAAGGGCATTAGTACAAGTTTCTTGGCACGAAGCTCTTACTGTGCATATAATAAAAGTAATTCCAACTCTAGTAATTGAAACAGTGAAAACTTTGTAATAATGTCTTTATTCCTATTGCTGCTTGTCTTATAAATGGAACGCTCCTATATATATATACCAGACACTCTATAGCTATATACACCCCACTTAAGGGGGATTTTAATTTAGAAAATTTAATTGACTTTCATTCATTTTGTTATAGTAGTTTGGGATCTCTCTCTCTCCTTTTCTTTCGCGCTCCTAGTATAGTGAATTCGTTCGTTCTCTTGCTCCCTCACGAATTCGCTCTTTGCCATGTTATTTAATTAATAATTACGTTTCGTCATGTTTCCAAACTGCAAGATCTCGCGAAGCAAAACGGGCTCGATTTGCAGCTATTATAGCACCAACTTTTGCGACGTGGAATTAATTTCATCTGCCATTTCGCATCTTGAGCCGCAGAAATGAATAATTTAAAGATTCTCTGGATCTTGAAACGGGTGTCTAATTTATTGTTTGATTCACTATCTCGTAAATACAGGTTGCGAGAAATGAGTTAAATTCATAATATCGCTCCCGTACTGCTTCTCTTCATAGAAAACTGTCGCCAAAAATATTTTTTTGAGACAAGAAATAAGAGTAGGCAGCAGAGACAACGGCCCTTTTTAGTTAAGTGAAGTGAACCCAAAATATCATTCTCATCTCCACACGTCACTCATATCTCTACGTGTGTGAGATTTCCCATAGAATTCTTAGGGTTGCTTTTGACCACCAAGAAAGAAGCCTACGAAAGGAAAAGGGGCGTCTTCTGACATGTACTAATCATCCCTTAACTACACACATGGGGGTCCTATCTCTGGATAAAAGCAATATGGGCAAAAGTAAAGACAAAGAAAAAGAAATAGAACGATCGAGTTCAGTAAAAACAGCAGTTTCGTGAGAACTTTTAGACTTGGATATATTCCTAAGTAAACATCTCGACTAATTGTTCGTGAAAAGTAAATATATTTCCGTCCTATACGTATTGCACTCTTTTAGCTATAGAATCATAAATCACGGCTAATTTGGAAACGTTTTGAGGATGTCTAGTGCCACCTTACGAATGTATTCGTGAAATCTACGGCACTGGAGGTGATTTGTTCGAGTTGTTATTTGTACGCTATGCTATTCACACAAGCTCAGGTGCAGCCCACTACCCAAGAGCTTTCCGTTTCAACGAGCCTGGGGCCTTAGATGTGCATTTGCAATCACATAAGTAGCAATGCGTCTCGAACAATATTTCTTACAAAGTTGTCATGTTGTCATGTTTAAATTCCTTGTTTCCTCTACAATTATACTACTTGACGATGGTTACAATCAAAATAAGTAGCAGCATGCACTTTGCAAAATTACGGTGTATGTATACGATTCTTACAACGTACAGCTTTCGTATTGCGATCGTCAGTAGAATATGACAAGAATAGATTGTAAGCTTATAGCTGCTTATACAGAAACTATGCGATAGATTGTGAAATTCGAACACGTCAGTGATCTGAGCAATCTCTGTCAGTGGCAAAACCACGTGAAGCGAGCTTCAAATGCGTCTCTTTTTCCAAAGAAAATTGTGATATTTTTACTTTTGTATAATCGCACTAAAATGTGAATAATATTTGAAAGAATAAGTATTTGCCGTAAGAAAGCATAGCAGATGGCACTTAGCTTTTAGGCCGAGAGAGAGAACGACAGGATCTCGACAAGGAGAAAGTATTAATGCACTATAAGAGAAAGAAGAAGAGGAAAAGTAGAGTGAAAGAGAGACCGAGACGGTGAGATGTATTCATGATTCAGACAGACAGAGATGGACGGTGTTCTGAAAGCCACTCAAATGCTTTTAGAGTGAATGAGTTTTATCCTTACTGCTACAGTAGTAGTGTATAGTAGCTATAGTCAATACAGCAATAGGATAGCTGTAATGCTGCTCAACACATATAGTATAGTACTTTGCAGAGTAGAATATGGCAAATATATGTAGCGATCGCCACAAGGTGAGAATATGAAACGTTTATGAGTTTCGTTAAGTGTTTCCTGCGTGAAACTTCATATAGTCACAAGAAGAAAAGAAGGATTAGTTGTTGTGCAGAGAGACAAAAAGCATAGGTAAAAAGAACTTTTATTCTTATACATTTTTTCTCACACTCTCAAGAAAAAGCTAGGTATGTTAACTTAGCATTTCGCTTACGAGTGGTATTGCTGTATATTTTTTAGTTCACATCTACAATAATATATCCGGTTTGGCCGTATATATCTATATAGAGCGGACATGCTCTTTCAGTAGATTGCTTGGCCCAACTTAATATTTCATGGATCACAGTTAAAGCCAGCTTGCACTCGCTTCACTTCGATGCTACTTTCGTTTCATGTACTAAAGCTAAAACAACATCATTCATAGTGCTGGAAGCCAAGGATGTGCAAAATTATAGTCAATATAGTCAAGTTATTGTCATGAAAAGCTAGGAGGGTCATTGCAGCAAACTCATTTGTACCATAGACTCACCAAACTAGAGGCGGAAAGTATAAGGATCCAGGCAAAACACATGCCACGGAGATATTAATTAAAATTTTATAACGTAAATAAGCTTACGTGTATTGCTTACATTTAAGTTGACGTGATCAATCGTGTAAAAAATTTAATTAGAAAAGTAACCTTCTTTTTTTATGCTTTCTTCTACATTTTTAAACGTAAATTCACATAAAAAAACGTGCTGCAGCCAAATGTTTTACCCAGCTCTTTTGATGGCGCACACAAATATTTAGTGACTTCTCCTATTCGGGACCACTTTGATTCATATTTGATGCGTAATGTTGGTGACCCGAAGCCGTGTAATTGCGTGTGTCGACGTAATGATCTCGCTGGGACTCGAACACAGACCCCCTTGAAGCCAATTCAAAGTTACGACACCATCAATTGAAGTTTCCAACAGTCAATCTGTCCCTTGAATACTGTTAAAACTCCACGCCAACTTGTAATTCTATGTTTTACCATACGTAAGTGTAGAAAACGTCGGCGACGAAATGGTTTCCACACGGATTTTGTTTACCTCAGCTTGGGAAAACCGTTTCACGAAAGGATAGACATTTTTCTTCAACCCTCGAGGCCCTTGAGTGTTCTTTCTTGCCGACGCATTCGTAATCCACTAATTTAAATCTTTGCTAGTTAAGGAACTCCCGTAAAAGACAAAGATTGACCAAGATTTCCCCCGGATTTCTTCGGCTTATAAATATACCGTAAAATATGTGTGTTTTTTTAAAACAAATAATACTTAGCTTTGGACCGACAACATATGCGACCTGCGTGGCCGTCTTCTCATTCTGTTTCTCCACATAAATCGCTTCTTCCCTCATCTGATAATATGTGTACATAGCTTGATTGGGAGCCATGAGATCCAAAGGAAAGCTTCAGGAAAGCTAAACAGTGTACCAAGGAAAGCTTCAGCAGGGGTTATAGTTTCATGTTCACGACGCCATTCTTCCAGTTTGAGTAAAGCGACTGCAGAATTTGGCGTCGTTCTTGATATGTTTTGACAGATCCATTAGCAGGGTTGCATTTAACCCTCGACTAATAGATTTATAATAAACCTTGCCATCAGTGATAGTGGATATACGGATACCATATCCCGGCGAGCTTGCTTTAGCGCCAGCTCGCTGCTAAGTGGGCCGTTCGGATTCAAAACTCGCTAAAGACATTAAAAGCCACTTTAGTGGCACGCTGCAATTATGTTAGACTACTATGCTGAGGCTGGAGAGTAAAACAAAAACGGGAGATTGGATATTACGTAAATAAGAAAGGATGTGACTAAAATGTTTGTCACAATTGAACTGATCGTAAATTGTTTAAGTTGCATTTTCACAGCCACTACCTTCTGAGGTATAGGAATCGTTTCATTGCGCTCACTGTGGACGCAGAGAAACGATTCCTCAAAAAGCGGTGTTCACGACGTTCCACCTCTGAGGTAATTACTGGTATTTTTTTGTTTAGGTTGTCTCAGTTCTGACTACCTGTCAGATAACTAAAAATTGAACTAATACATTACTCTTGTGAAGGGTTCTCAAAATTGTTTCACCAATTCCCGCATTTTCTTCAGTATCAATTTTTCTAAGACATAGACATATATGTCTACTTGTGTGATAAGTATAACAACCAGAATTACTAGAATCATATCAACAAAAAAATAATATCCTCATCACATATCAACAAAATCATGAGAATCACAGCATAAGACAGGTCATCGGCATTTCTACACCGGTCATGGCCAGAGCGTATTGGACATTTTCTAAGCGCAGCTCAACAATGCATATCGCACACATAACATAACGCATTCACCCTGTACTACGGCACACACTACAATCCATTAAGGGACTTTAATGGAGACTCGCTGATACAACCAATTCTGGCTCTCCTCTCAATTACAGCGGATTACATCCATTTCCACCCGCTTTCTCCTCCCTCGAGTTGGAGTGTTCACGATACCTCCTCTCTGGTAGCACGGAGTTCTGGCTGTACTCCACTCTGTTCGCGTTACACTACTCTCTTGCCCACACCGCCATGAGAGTGCTAGCTTTTATGACATTATAATCTACATACATGATCTGCTTTAATTCCATTGTCTCCATTATTTTGGCATAATGCAATCATGCAGAATGAACGTCATATCCCGATGTCAGTAAACAGTGTTAGGAGTTAGATGGCTGACTGATTGTTAGGGAAGGGAAAGTCAATTTGTAGGCATCATATTATATTACGTTTGGTAGTGGTGAGATTTAAAAAGGTTTCATTGTGTTTCTATTGCGAGTTTCTAACGTTTTTGAAACGATTATGGGACAGGTTAAGCCTACGAGAAACTCCCGTGGGCGTTGAGCAATGTTTCGCCAAAGATTTGGTGTCCAATTATATTCGTAAATGACATGCACCCACGAATATTGCGGTGGAACTAAACGATTTCTTGAGAGAAAAGACCGTGAATTTGCAAAATTCTAATCTTATATGTCCAACATTTTTCAAGATTTTATTGCTCCCTTCTTAATAAGTTTAAGAGGCTTAACGATTCCTCAAAGGGGTTAATAATTAAAGAATTTAATCAATTCACCCGGTATGAGGCATGATTAAGATTTGAAATATTTAATACAACCGCGCGACATTCCTTTTATGAAATATTAGAGAATTTAATTAATCTTAGGAATATACGCCATTGAAAGAAAGAGAGGCTGCTAGCGTGCTATACCGACAGAGATGACGAATGAAATTCGTGCAAGCCTTCTAATTTGGTTCACCTACAAGAGTCAAAATTAAATTTCTCTACCCACAAGAAAAAAAAGAAATAAGTAAAAACGGCTATAGCCAACTTTAATTTCGCTAACTTAGTTGCTAACTTCTAGGCAAACAGCGCTGCTAATATAACAAGTTTGAATTAGACTGGGCAAATATTTATACTTCTGCTAAATAGCCGAAGCAAAGCAACTGATATTAAACAGTTCAAAATAATGTGATACAAGCGTTTGAAATGTGCCAACTTTCCAGAATTTGGGAAGAGAAATTAAATGGCTTCATTAACGGTGCATTACCAATGTAAACATTGATGTAGGAAAATGGATTGGATGTCAATTTGAAAATATTTGATCATAATAAAACTTCATCGTTTAACAGGAGCTATGTGATATTTCTATGTGACTGCTTCGAAAGGCATGGAGCAATTGGTGTGGATATGATATAAATCCACAACAATTCGTTTTTTTTTTTAGGAATGGAACTCCTCCTACGCAACCACTTCCTGCCCACAAAAAAATACGTGTTCTGTACTCCCAAACTATTTAGCCTTTTAATAAAATTATTAATGCAACATCCCACGATAGGTGAAAATGTTCATACATTGGCAACGCTTTAATCTATCATCAAACCCTTTTGAACACCCGCCCAATAAATAGCACGCACTCACAACCTCGTTTGCTCGTCCCACTCCCAAACTATTGAGCCCTCAACCAAACTGATATCTAAAACACCTTACAATGCGCGCAACATTTCAAAGAACGCTAAGCACCCCAAAATCTCTCTGAGCACCCAAACACATAAAAGCACAAACCTCACTTCCTCGTACGCTCTTTCCACCCACTTTCACTCCCAAAGGTCCAAGGCGGCTCTCAAATCGCAGCATCGAATCTAGTTGTTGCACTTGATACCGACATGTCACAGCAATAGGTTAGGCGCTTGACACGGAGTGGTGCCTCGGTGAAATATCGATGTACTGGTTACTTTAGCGAATTAACCGAGTGAATGGATCGGTGGAGTGAATTCACAGCAAGTCGTAAGTGAATACGATTGTACTTGGGAAGTGGGTGGAACGAGCATACGCGAAAGTGAGGTGTGTGCTTTTGAGTGGGTGGGTGGTCAGAAAGGACTTGGTGATAGAGTTTCATGAAGTGCATTACCGTCGTTCTGAAATTGTGCCACGCATTGTGAGGTAGATTTCAGTTTATTTGAGGGCTGAATAGATTGGGAGTGGGAGTGGGTGGGACGAGCATAATAGGTAGTGAGTACCTGCTATTGCGTGGGTGGATGTTCCCAAGGAGTTGGTGGTAGAGCTTCATGAAGTGCGTTGTCGTTATGCAAGTACTGACAGTTCCACGTACTGTGGGATGTTTTATAGGTATCAGTTTATTTGAAGGCTGAATGGTTTGGAAGTGCAGTCACACATCATTTTTTTGCGAACAGGTAGTGGTTGTGTACGAGTTCCATTTCTTTAAAAAAAAGATGTTTTGGTGAGTACTCTAGTTCATTTCATTCTGTTTAAATGGTACTTGCAGAGACCCAGCCCTGAAATCTTCGTTTTGAAAACGAAATTGCTCTGACGACGAAGTTCGAAAACGATGGTCCTGTGTGTTTTGACTTTTTTGACGTAGTCTTGAGCAGACCGCTCGAAAACGAATGAAAACATCAATAAACTAATACACACGACAACATGCTCGACCAATCACAAGTCTTGATTTAGTCAACAGCGCTATTTAGTTCAAGAAATAACGGGAACTTCTAAGCAGTTACCGTGCAGCATTTTTTCTGACAGTTCGTTGGTTTATGGTTGTGGTATCACTACGGATCTTAATTAAGAAGAGAATGGCCAAGCAAACTGTATTTTGGGGCAGAAGACTCCACCTCCTTCACAGAGTACAAGATTACAGAAGTTTGACATCACGTCCACCCAATATATATATATACCTATCTGTAACAATGTTTGACGGAAGTGAGGAATGTATAGCAATGTGAATTCATGACGACACAAAGGCTCGACCGGAAACAAGCAAAGGCTCCGCCACCCACCTTGTCCGGGCGGCTAGAACCAAAACTGCGAAGACTTAAGAATAGGTATCACGTCATAGCTCGAGTTCTAAGTGCAGGACAGTTACAATTTGCCGAATTGCTGTGATGTTGTTTCGTATTACTGATAACCGATATCAGGGCTATGGTCGAAAAACTTCCAGCTGATATGATTTCACATTTTCACTCTTTAAATTTTCGGTATCAAAGTTCATAATGAGTATCCTGGGTTAATTAAATGCATTGATCTGAAGACAATAGAGGAAAATAAAAGGAGGCGTACCATTTACGATCGCCAATTCAGTTTGCGTCAAAGAGCAGACCAGATTTTACGTAGCGCCCAATCTAAAGTCTTCGCAAATTTGATTCTAGCATCCGGGCGCTCACAGTCTCACCCTGAACTGAGGTGCTGTTCGGGCCACAGTGCTGGCGCTCAGGGCGGAGCCCTTGCTAAGTTCGCGTGGAGAAGTTCCACGGCTCGCGAGCCTTGACTCAGGCGAGAAAAAGCATTCCGATTTCTATCTATACAACCACCACACACCAGTCACCACATTTACACCAGCTAGATCTTCCTTGATCTTACCCAATGATCGAGAAATTAACTATTCAACAAAACAATTCCGATGTAATTTCGCTTCATGGCAACACTTCTTTATCTAAGTCGAATTCGTTTGCAGTCGGATGGGTTGGTTTCACCAACGGTGGATTGCATAAAATATGCATAGGAAGAAATTGGCAATTTCACTGTGTTACTGAATACCAGTGTAATTAGTGCGCCTGTAATTATTTAGTGATGTGAATGTCTAGATCTTCATTTCGTACTCTTTGTGTTGATTAGCGAGAAATACTATAAAACAGATGCGCCGACTCGTCTGCCCGCAATGAAAAATGTATAGTACATAAGTATACCGACATACGTTCTGGCAATTGCAAGATGCCATGTAATTTCCCCACATTACCTTTACCGAAACTGTGTGGTACTGTTGAGCTCCAATTTACATTATATAAAGCCATTTCCGTGGAATACAACTTGTGGTTTGAATAGTTTTCAATGCGGCGTCCTATTGAAAAGTTCTACTTCACCCCCATATTTCTTTACAGCCATGCATTATTTTCCAGTACACACTATAAACAGCAGCATGCATTGCCAGATAAGGGTAGATTCATGGAAAATGTCAACGTTACATCATCCAGGGATGATGATGATAATATAGCAAAAGCTGTCACACCCTAACTTCCCATTCCCCCACCCCTATTGTCTGTAGCAGACGTTTAATCAACTAATTTCCGAATTACCAACATGAACAGATGCCATGAACAGTTCTATATCAGCTAATTAATTTCCACAATGTTTGCAAAACTGTTTGTGTGAACAACACAATAGCCACGGCATAGCTGGTGCTGTCAATTGAATTCGTAGCGACATGCCAGCACATTGGGCCGTGTCAACGATCGAGCACACAGCTACCGAAATTATAGGTTCGATTAATTTAAATTTCACTCGATTGGTGAGAAAGCGATCGGATTCAAACAGCGAATCGAATCGTGCAGTGAAATTTCAACTAGGTCTGGTTGTTGTACGTTACATTGCCAAAAAAATCTGTTCGTTTGTTTGTTTGTTTTTTTTTTTTTTTTGTAAATATGAATCATCTTAAGTTAAGGTCATGGAGATATTTTGTTTTAAAGGTTAATCAGGTGTAAAATGACAGCAAAAGAAAGCTACGCAACTACCAAATATATTGATAGAAAACTGAAGACTGTAGTGTTGAAAACCATCTGAGAATATCACAATTGAATCTTTAGAATGTGATTTTGCATCCAGCGGTTGGGAAGGGTATAAGACATAAAGTCAGAGCAAGTAAAAGCTATAAAGTTGGTAGACGACATCTTCGCTCATCGTTCGCTTGGTCACGATCAGTGCGCAGACTCGTCGGGTAATAGGGTTTTGCAATGCAAAACAACACGTGGCTTAATCCACGTGGATTATTTTTAAATCTCGCCAATAAATCTATGGAAAAGCTCGTTAAATTTAGCATGGATTTAAATTTAAACAAGTTAAGTTCACTAAAACCCACAGTTTAATTATCAGAGCCATGGTAGGTACACGCACTAGAGTTAAAATCTATACTATACACGTAATCTTGGACTTGTTTAAATTTCCCGACATAATTAACCCCCCCCCCCCCCCCCCCCCC
>QKMV01000457.1:0-22630 GCA_003287335.1 Lednia tumana
GCGAAACGAAGTTTCCCATAATTTTATGATTACACTGCATCATTAGGGTTACACGTAAGGGTTATGCATAAGGGTTACGCGAAAAATGTGTCCGTGTAAATCAGGCTTTAGTCCTACCTAAAGCAAAGACTACACAAGCTCTCGTGGCGCAATACGCTACTAGGTAATGTTTGTCTCCAATCGTGCGCTCACCAACGGGTATTTTCGCACCGTGCTTTCACTGCGATGTTTTCCAATCAGATCTGCCAAATAAATCCAGTCACAATACACCTTTGTTGTCCCAAAGCCAGACCTTACATCTTGATCAATTGTCTGAAGATTCGTACACTCATGCCGGAACAATGTAGTATATTCGTCTCACTTTTCAACAACTTTCCAAAATAACTTAATAATATTATAAACACATACTAATTATATGTAAATCAACAAATTACACATGGAAAGTAAACCACACAGCATGGACCAACGAATATATTTCAAATGCACACACAAATTAGCTCGTTTTTTCGAGTGTGGGCTAGGTAAATGAGTTGAAGGTTAATTAAGCTGCATATTATTCTGTACGCGTGTTAACTTAGACGTTGCGCGGCCAACGAAGTCAAGCACTATTTACTTCCATCGCTATTGCTGTATGGAAATGGTGCGCCAATTAATTGATGATCTGATAACAGGGGAAACGTTCGCATTTCTCGCTAATTACGTAAAGCCGATGATGAAGCACCCACGGTCACAGCATTTCCCGTTTCATCCTTGATTGTGATTGATTTAGCACTGCAGAGATTGGAATCGTATAGCCCGATCCACTTATAGCAACTATCCGTCGTTCGTATTACCTACTAGTTATCACCCTGTGGGCTTTATCCGTCGTTCTGTTTCGATTAATTCGAAAGAACGTGAACGCGAACACGAAATGTAATTTGATTTCCGTGAAATTACCTATTTCTTACAGTTGCTGTTGCATCACATCATTCCGGGGGCTTTCCGTATCGACTCTCTAATCAACGAGATGACAGGCGTGAGCTTGGCTGGCACGCAGCTGAGAGTCAACACTTACGCTTCGCAGGATGGGAAATGGAACGACTTGCAGGTACCGGCACCCAGTACCCACCCAGTACCTACCCAGCACTCAGGACCCACATCGACAATGGGAAACAAAACCCTCGTGAAAACTATTGAGAATCTCCTAGTACCTATAACTGCCATTAAAATTCACTCTAATGCAATCAAATGTGTTGCTTACAGACAAATGTAGATTTGATATTTTCTTTTTATTTCTGTTGACTCAGTTCAACTCAATCCCAAGCACTCAGTAACGATCGGAATGCTGAAGGTTCGGTCAACAAAACGGCCTTGCCCTGTGGTTGTAGGCACTACGCATCCCAGCATTTTGAATGGTTTTTGTTATAAATCCAGGAAATCTACACGAACAATTTTATAGGATTAGGTACCACTTCCATGACATGCTGCATATAACTGGCTCTCTTTGCTCTCAAAGGGATGAATATGTTTTAAGACGGCCCTAAAAGTGGTAATTATTCTAATAAAAATGTAATCGTACAACTAAAATGGTTGGCCACCAGGATCTTTTCCGGGATTCCCTCCGGAACAGCCTCCAACCTCGTGCTTGATTTTCTGTTTGCGTCTGGACAGATTGTGACCATCAATGGTGCGCGGGTGATCCCGGAGAACCAGGACATCGTCCTCCCTCAAGGCATCGCCCATACGGTCGACCGAGTCATGTTCCCGCTCCCCGTCGGAGACCTCGTCCTCACCCTGCAGTCGGACAGGGCCAAGAGGTTTACCAAGTTCCTGCGAGCGATGAAGACCGCCCGGCTGTCGGACTTGATCACTAGTGAGTTAACCGAATCACCGGGCCTCCCCTTTTACGACATGGACATTTGAAATCGATTGCGTGTACCATTGAATCAATACCTAGCTGACATATTGTATGCAGGCCCTTTGCACAGCTACATGCTTATCAGCCTTGCTGAATGTACACATTTTCTGTCCCCAAAATCACCGCCTTGCTGATGGAGGAAGACACCACCATTGACACACTTTTAACGTATAGGACGTCAATGGGCGTCTATTGAACTTTGGGCGTCCATCTCTATCAGCAAGGACAGGACGTCAATGGCGCCGATAGGATGTCAATGGTAGACAAAATACCAGCGAGCTGGAACTTCTCATTGCCACTTAATTAATACATTCCCGGAACCCACCCGACAAACAGCAAGGTTCCGCATGACATTGTGGTCTTCCAGAAACCAAAAAAAATCAGCCAGAAATAGCTTACAGCCATTAAATTTTTAAGATTCATATCTTCTGTCTAATTTCAGCACTAGTTTTTAACCCAGTTAATTAACAGTTTTTTTGGAAGCTTACAGCCGTTTTCTGCCCCCATGTACATAGGTTCTAAAAAGTGAAACTCATCCATTTGTGACACAAGTTAACACAACTACATTGTAACATAAAAAAACAACATTAAACAACATTTTCTCTGTAAATGACCTATAGATAGGTAACACTACATCAATCGTGAAGAAGTTACGACAAACTGCGTTGATACTTTTCCCGGACCGCTGGCCGCTTTTCTGTAGCGTTTTGCAATGCCTTCCAGGCACGAGCAGCGTGACCCTGTTTGCGCCGACGGACGACGCATTCTCCGTGATCGACGACGAAGACGCCGAGCGTCTGATGAACGACGCGGAGATGTCGCGAGCGCTGGTCCTGCGCCACATCACGCCCGGGGCGCTCTACAGCGCAGGCATGCGCTACTACCAGGAACGGCAGTCCATGCTTGACGAACAACCCATTACCATTTTCAAGAACGAAGGTAACCAGCGGGATGTTACGCAATGTTAGTGGTCTTTTGGTGCAGTCATGACTCGAGATGATTGCAGTCTGGTATTGTCATTTGGATATTTCACTATTTACATGCTTCTGGCTTTGTGGTAGTATTATTACTGGTTGTTCAATGTGGAATAAGATTGTTCTAGTGGCAATTAATACCTTGAAACGTCAAGCTACGGTTTAGTAGTCTATTAAGAGCTCAGTTAAAATTTAAACTGGCCATAAAGATCCCACTACAATCATTGTGGCTATATAGAAGAACCAGTCGTATAAGCATTTTTGGATGGTTATCTATTTATTTGAATCGGTGTCTTTTTTTCCTCTAACCCTTACCCGTCCATTAAAATTTTTTTTGCAAAATGGGTAAAAATGCTAAGAAGTCCACTAAAAACACTTTTAAAGTTTTAAAAAGTTTAAAAGCTTTGAAATTTTTTTATGGCCTTGTTAGTATTTTAACCCAGTTTGTAAAACAGTTTTTCTGAAAACTAGTGCTAATATTAGGAACTAGACACGAGTCTAGAATTTGACAAATGCCCATTCTTGCAGGCCAAGTGCGAGTGAACACCGCAAGCGTGGTCACGTACAACACACCCGCGACTAACGGCGTAATCCACGCAATCAACGGACTGCTGTAGACAAACAGCTCTGCCAAGCATTTCTCAACATGCTGCGCTTGCTTCGGTGCATAGCAGAGCCTTGCAATGCGTCGTCTCAGCTTCCTGTTTAGAAGCATGCAAATATGAGTGCATGTGTGATCATGTGCTATGACTATGAGTGACCACGAGTGCAACTAACTAATGTGCCTGCTAGCATGACAATGGGTGTGTGCAGTTAATTTAGTAAATGCTAGAATAGTAAAATTATTTTTTGATATAAAATAAAAAAAGCAAACTTAGCGGGAAAAAAATGTCATTATTGGATTGAGGATAGGATGAATCTTTTCCAGCCAAGAAGCAAAGACTTAGGCACTCGATGTATTGCAATGCAGAACCGCTGGAGAGTCAATCTTGACGCTGTTAAGGGCCAGTTCTACCACTTTCTCAACTCCAAGTACAAGTGAGAGTTCCGTTAAATGCC
This sequence comes from Lednia tumana, assembly GCA_003287335.1. NCBI lineage: Eukaryota > Metazoa > Arthropoda > Insecta > Plecoptera > Nemouridae > Lednia > Lednia tumana. Next base: position 3,931 of record QKMV01000457.1, read on the forward strand.
AGAAGAACAAACAATCAAAGCCAGAGAAATTAATTTGTTTCTTAGAGTTTCACAGCTTCTAGTTAATGCGTTATGTAGAAGTTAACTAGAAGACAGTTGCATCTGATTAACTGGCGCCACGGTGATGGCTACGTATTTGAAAGATGGCATGTTATCGGGAACTTGTAAAATAGGCCCTAACTAAGAGTTGCAAAGTGGTAAAGCCACGCTCAAGAAATGGCTCTGCCAACTCAATTGGCTTCATCGAGTGGGCAAGTTTCTCGTGTTCTCTTGGTGCGATCCACTGTAGCTTGGATAGAGAGGGTCAAATGAAACTGTCGTGAAAGCAGATACTTTTTTAAAGAAACCTTTTATATTAAAATTACTCAAAAAAGTCTTTGGATCTAATATCTACATCAGTATTAAATTAAAAAACTTTTTTTCGGTGGTTTCATCACCGAGCCACAGTGTCATAAAAGTGTCAAAGAGAGTGATTGGAGTTATTATTTATTACGGTTGCCATCGAGTCTGCTGCGGGGCCTGTACTATCTCTTTCGGTCCCAATAGTAGTGTAGTAGACTGCCGAGTAAGCCAGACTCGATTAACTGTCATTGAGACTTCATCGAGACCAGCTTGCGACTCCGAGCGCGAGCCTCTTGCCGGCTGTTGGTGTACTCGAACCAGAGTACGTTGGGGATGAGAGTCGTATCTCTCAGAAGAAGGAACTCGGATATTCTCCTAGAGAAAAAAGGCGAGGAATTACTGGATTGAAGCGAAATTAGTTGTGAGAATTTTCGCAGTGAGCTAGATTGTTAAATGCACTTACCAAGACACAATGTACGGAAATATTGGCGTGAGTATTAGATGCGTGACGAAGAACCACAAAGTTCCAAATATAAAGCCTGTCAGTGCTCCGAACAAAACTTGTTTCCATGAATGGTATTGCAGGTAAACCCTGCAACCAAAAGCAAAATGGAAAATTAAATTTGATGCACACAACTTAAATGGTCAAGCTATAAAATAACAGGATTATTTTTTAAACATTTTTCATACCTGCTTAATGTGACCAGAGCTGCCATAAGAACACTTGCAAATATTATAGCTGATTTCCAAACATTCTCAATGAATGTGTTGTTGTTTGTGTGATACAAACGGATGAACACAAAGTAGATCAAGTATGTGGTAAAAAACCACATGAATTGAGAGTGAGATGAGGGCATTCCATACTCATTGTAGAGAGTTTGGGTATTTCGCACTATTGGCCTTGCTTCACAGAATATGTGTTTGAGTATAATGTTGAGAACCTCGTTCAAAGTTGTGCCAGCTAAGAAAGTTATCTGAAATGATAATTAGGGTGAATACACAATAAAAACAAGATCTTGGTGGTATTCTGACATTTTACGGCGAGCTTTGTTGACAATTACGGGATAGAACTGATAGGTACAAGTTGACAAGACACCCAAAAGAACATGCAAAATTTTTGCTGGAGAGTACAACAGATTGGTCTGTTACAGCAAGTGGCCAGGTATTGCTATAGTCCCTTTAACCAAAAATAGCCTCTAACAAGCATAACTTGAAATAACCACATGAGTTGACAAGGATTATAAATCTAAATCTACATGGCTAATATTAATTGGCAGAATATTAAAATCACTTCAAAAATACCTGACTACTCGAGGACTCCAACCTCCGTGTAACCTGCTTAGCTCAGTGGTAGAGCAGTTGTCATGTAAGCAAAAGGTCCAGAGTTCGAGTGCTTGAGTAGGCAGGTATTTTTGAAAATTTTTAAGTGATTTTAATATTCTCCAAACCACATGAGTTCTTTGCGTGAACGGAGTCAAGTAAGCAGGTTATCTCTGGACTCTTGTTATGAAGACTGCTAGGTTTAAACGTACATAAGATGGGAATGTGAACACAATCTCGTAGACTAACTAGTTAATATAAGAAGACTGTTGTAAAAGGTTATCTTTACGCAGAAGAATCAAGCTGGTTTTTAGTTAGTTTTTGCAAAGCTCTAGATCCAAAATAAAAATACTAACCCCACCATATTGTGTGCTAACGGAATAGCCAAAAAGACATAATACGGGCTTGAAACCAACGTAGCCGACAGGAGAAACGCAAATGGGTGGGGAGAGGAGAGTGACGGTTACTCGGCGGTTGCACTATTTTTTGGGCGTAAGGTCCTCAAATACCCATACTCCTGATCTGCCTGACATATAAATACAACTTAAAGGTATCTGCCATTAAATAGGCAATGGCATGACTGGTGAATTCTCAATGGAATAAAATCGATAGTTGTAGCTTACCGTATGTAAATCTCTCCGGAACAGAATTAATCCAACAAGTCCCGAGATTATTCCGAAAGGCAAAAGACTAATGAATGCTAGAAGCTTTCCTAAAAGATCTCCTGAAAATTAAAACAAATATGTGTTACTTAACAGCCATCAGCGCTGATTGACGAATAGACTTCAGTGCGTGCACTAATACTGTCTGTAAGAACAGGACCATATTTGGAAGGATGAATTTTTATTGTTTAGTGAAATTCGTATTGTCAGAAGTAATATAGACATGGTAATAATGCCAATGGTTGTATTATTTTGCTACTTAAAAAAAGTTGTGCTGTCGGGTAAGTATGTGCTTTCCAATGTTTTGTTCCATAGTACATTGACATGGCAAATTATTTTCAAAGAATAATTACGAATATACTTCGAGGTAACAGCAGTGAAAATATGAAAATAGTATTATTGAGTAGCTGCATACCTCGGGGATATTCTACAAGGGTGAGTGTTAGAGGAATCCAATCAACATTATCTATAACAGAGAATTTAGATGTTTGTATTAAAATATCCTCTTCTGTGGCTGCCATCTTTAAGCACTGTGCGCGGAAGCACATGGGCCTTACTGTTAAAAAACTGCAGTCTGCTCAGCCAGTCGCACGCAGCAGCGGATTGTTGACGTTTATTGATTTACTAAAAACATTCTTTAGTTGGTGTAGAAAAAAGAAGAAATACTACAAATTTACATTCTCCGTGAAATACGTGCTCTTCAAAATCATGCAGTCCTTATAATCTTACTCTGTAGCGTAGAGATGACTGTCGGTTAGGACATTTTTAACCTGAATTTCACTGTCTTTCCCGTGGAGTAATTATGGATTTCAATGTCAAAAAACTTGTACGAGATGCAGGAACAGCTCTTAGTCGGGTTGTCCAGGTAATGGAATAATTAATTTATATAATAATCACTTACTCGTGGCATGAGGCATAGCTGTGTCTTTCATAGCTTCTGAGTCATGAAAGATAGGGTCCTTGCGATTGTCAGCGGCCTTTTTGTCGACTTTGGGTGGGTGAACATTCCTCTGAAAAACGATACAAAGACACAAAAATTTGCATGGCTACTCATATCGCTGACTAGGTAAAAATCCTTGAGCAAAGATCGTGATATCTCTCTGAGTGTATTCCAAAAATATCACGATTTTTGATATCATAAAAATAGAAAAGTCCCATGTGATAATTTTCGTCGTGATGTTGGACTTGAAATGCAAACACCCGCACTTTTTCGTATTTTCCTAAATGTATTTTTACTGATCTATCTTTGTCAGCTTAAAATTGTCATTTAGTATTAGGTGCTCAAAATAAGTTTTTTCATCCCTATACGTGTATGACGTAGTAATAGGCTGTATACCTAGGTTTCGGTATCAAGATAAGCTTCCTATTGGTTCGATTGGGTATCAAGTAGGCGGAAACTGCAACTCTGACGACAGTGTGCGTTGTCAGCAGCATGAAAAATCCTGTTTTGTTTTAAGTGACTAGTGAAAAAGGAATTCAAGAGTCTATCAACATTGTGGGACAATGCTTTTCTTATGGCGTTAAAAATCCCCTCAATGTTGATCGCCTCTGGAACGCTAGTGGTCCATTACACATGAGAAAGTAAAAGTCCATTTGTAATCCACAAACAATTCGCTGTCCGTAAATAGTAAATAAAAAGCAATCTGGATAAGAGGAGACACCGGGCTGTTGTGGCTGTCCCGTCCTAAACAATAATAAATTCTGAACAGGCTGCAACTTTCAATTCTTTAGAGAAATTTAAATTCTTTAGCTGGATCTTGATTAGACCATTCTGATTACACTTATCGCTGGTGCAGGTTGCATGATGAAACTCGGAGGTCAATTTTATGTATTTAACGGAGGGTTCCGGCTCGCGTTTTTGGCAACGACTTGCAATGTGAATTTACTTGATGGCCTGGGTTTGACCTATAATAGTTGAGGATTTCACCAAAATATTTTTGCAAGTGTCTCAAGAAAAAAAGTAGACCCAGCCCCAACTTTAGCAAAAATCCGTCGTGCGAAATTAGTGCGATGATAAACGCAAGTTGGTCAAAGAAATTTACCTCCTCAGGTTCTTTTCTCAACTAGCTTAATGGTATAAAGTAGAACTTTAGGTACTAACTGGCTATATAGGTAGCAATTTGTTTTAATAATGACATTTAACATTATCCACATTAAAAATATATTACGCCTTTAGATCTGCCACTTCCCAAGCAGTGAAATGTCTGTCCCTTTTTACATTGACTAGGAAACAATGCTAACAGATTGATCTAATTTTGTTTTAGTTAACGGAAGAGAAACTGGGCACTTCGGAAAAGACGGAGCTTGATTCTCACTTTGAAAATTTAGCAGAACGGTCAGATACGACTAAAATGTGGACAGAGAAGATCCTGCGTAATACTGAAGCTGTACTGACTCCAAATCCAGGAAATCGTGTTGAAGATTTTTTGTTCGAGAAGATTGATAAGAAGCGCCCAAGCCGCCTCAGCAACCAGGAGTACCTTGGTCTGGACATGATGGAAGCAGGTAACGAGTTTGGCCCGGGAACTGCTTATGGAAGTGCTCTCATCAAAGTTGGCCAGTGCCAGCAGAGAATTGGTCACACTGAGCGAGATTACATCAGCAGCGCCGAGCATTGCTACGTCCAGCCGTTGAGGAAGTTTCTCGACGGGGAGATGAAGACGATTCTCAAGGAACGGAGCCTGTTAGAGAGCAAGCGGTGAGTAGCAGATCATCATTACACGTACTTGTGTTTTTTAATTAGTAGATTGCCGGGCTGTGTTGTCCTATTGGAGATTACTGCTTCCTGCTAACTACGAACTCATTAGAGAACAAGGCTGGTACATCTCTATCTCTTGCTACCCACTCTTCATCCTCCATTACCACTGTTAGCTGCTTGATTTCTCTTATCTTTTGATAAATATGGGCCCAGATCCAACAAAACCCTGGGAGAAAGCTCCCACCTATCTATATAGGTTTCCCATGTTAATTTCATAGGGCTGTGAGCAGATTATAGCTGGAATTAGAATTTTTATTTTTTGTCCGGTGAAATTGGAATCAAAATCGGCTGTTTGGAATTGGAGTCAGAACCGGTACTTTTTGTCAGCCTAAATCACAATCGGAATTATTTTTTCAACTGTTAATTTTTTAACTTCTGCATGTCAAGAAGTTCATCAGTTATCGTCACTCATCACTCATCGGCATCACAAACCATTATCTGATGATAATGCATATTGTGTCTTTATTTTTGGCTGAAAAAGCTAGAATCAAAAATAGGAATCAAATATTATCTTGACTTTTTGCAATAAGCATTTTGTCGATTGAATCGGAATCGGAATTTATGTTTTGTGAGAGCTATGATTGGGATCAGAATCAAAATAATTAAAATCCGGTCCTTGATTTGCAGTGTCAGTATGAGGCAGCAAATTCAAGTGTTGGCATTTGTGTTTATTCTGTGTCTACTTAAAATTTGATCTGATTTTGTCTGATTTTTCTGTTCCAGACTTGATCTAGATGCATCAAAGAACAGAGTGCGCAAAGCTAGGAGCATGCAAGGGCAGCAATCAGTAAGCAATAAAGTAACAAATCATGAAATGTTTCTATTCTTATTTAAGGACAATAATCTATAATTCCAACTCTTTTGATTGACTTCTTTATGATTTACATTGTATTTACAACTATGGCCTGGAAACTGATTGAAAGCAGGTACAGAAATTTTTTGGCTCTTGTTTACTTACTATTTATATTTTATTTCTGCTGCAAATCAACAGAAGGATGGCATTAGCCCCGAATTTTTACTCGATCAGGTAAACTTGATGGCAATCGCTAGTTGTAGGGCTAACGCTTGCTAGTTGTAGCTCTAGTGGTTTTGCAGTATTCACTGTGTCAATATTAGTTAGTGCTTGAAGTAGTTGCTGTAGCCAGCACATAAATTCACAATGTGTTATGTCTGTACTCTGTAGGTTGACCGTCAGTACATGGGGCATGTCAACATGATGTGTAGTCTAAAATTTGCTTTAGAAACTATTAGCCGATTACTTTTAAGCCGAATCTCTCTTAACGTAGCTTGAAACAAATACGTTCTGACATAGGCGGAGAAAGATCTACGAGTGGCACAGTCGGAGTTTGATCGTCAAGCGGAAATCACCAAGCTTCTGCTCGAAGGAATCAACAGCTGCCACGCAAGCCACCTGCGTAGCTTGCACGAGTTTGTTCAGACGCAAGTGCGCTATCATGCCCAGTGTCACGGCATCATGCAAGACCTGCAGCGCGAGCTATCTAGGTGAGTCCCGAAACTAAACCTAACTGAACAAACAAATTTACATTGTGATCGCTGATACTGAGGCCTAGCATAGTGCCTGTCTCTTTGCGCTGCTTTTTCTCTCTCTCTTTCTCTCTGTCTGTGTTTCCGTACTGCGATGGTTGTTGTCTTGGGTGTTTCAGCGACATAAAACCTGCACCCAAATTACGTCTCAACAGCGAAGAGGTCGATCTCATCACTCCACTTCCCTCCCCCACTCGTTCTGATGCTGCCACTCTCCCTCTCTCTCATTAAACTTTTTGCTTATAGTAAACTGTCACTCTTTCTCTACTCTTTGCTTGTTATAATGTAAAATCTACAAAGGCAGTACTTATACTGTGCTTATGCATCTTTATCTGTAGTGTTGGGCTCTAGGAATTGAATGAAACCAGTACTGTCCATTTAGTGAACTGTCAAGAGACTTAAGTTTGTTGACATACTTGAAAAAAAGTAGAAATATAACATATGTTTTGTGCATCTATGGTATCCAATTTGGAACAAAAATTTACTTTTAGAAAGAATTTACGACGAGTAGTTGCAAGGATAATTTATAACAGGCTATGCAATCAAGTGAACTTGTTGTTCATTCAGTGAAGCTTGCTAGATGGTATTGCACCGTAGGCATTGAGATTGTAGCTAGCACCATCTGATGGTTGGTAACTTTACGCAGTTATCAAAATTATCGTGTAATGTAATCCCGTAACTTCCAATTCCAAGAAATGCATTAAATCGAAAGATGTAGTTATTGACACCCACCTGCCTCACGGTTACGCTAGGAATTTAAAATTAAAACTAACTTTGTAACATACACTGTACGCTAAGATTAACTATTCTGAAGATACTTAGACTCTTCAAAATTCTAGAGCCGTTAAAAATTGTGGCATCTAGTAATGCCTCAATTTCTAAATTCCTACAAACAATAATAGCAGCTAGGCATAGAAATTTGACTTGCCATTTTGAAATTTATTTCGTAATATTTCTATGGAGTTTTTGGCTACCTACTTATGAATCTTAAAGTATTTAATGGACAATAAGCTCCTAGTGATCTGACTAGAGAGTAACTGCCTAATAAGAGAGCTGAGAGGCCTTGCTTTGGTAAATTATGTAACACCACAAGAAAACAATGCTTGAAGTTTTAGGCACTGGAGTGTTGCTCAGTAATTGCCTGTGCCCTGCACAAGAGATTTTTTTCCTTCCAACGTTTTTAGATAAACCATTAGTGGCTACTTGCCTAATAAATTCTTAATGAAAATCTAACATTAGCACCTCAAATGAAATACACATCACAGTAAAGTACAACGACATTTGATATCTGTATTGGTCAGTATTTCACTATCAATTTTGTGAATTTAATCGTAAATGTTATTTATTATTATAGAATAAAACTAATTACCATTAAACACCTAGTTGAGCGAGTATTAATTAATTCCTGCACAAAACAATAGGTACAGACATGCACAGTATAAACTCCAAACCCAGCCGCAAGTAGGGCCGGCTGGAGGCAAAAGTCAAAATAAAGGGACGCCAAACTGACAAAATATGAGTTTTTAACATAGAAAACGATGTAAGATTTGTGCTTCAAATTTTATAGTTTTTTAACAAATGTTGTTGGACAGTTTATTTGATTAGTTCTGTAATGAACACGATGCCTCTTGCAGGCATTATATTTCCTAGCGGCATTCATTAGGCATCCATACAAATGCATACTTAATTCATACTGAAAAATTAAATGCACAAAAATGCAAAGTAGATAGAGGGATGGACTTCAAGTTCTGGAGCTCTCTTTGTAGATCATTTTCAGATGATGCAGCTCGAAGTAGACCATTTTCATAAAATTGCCATACCAGAGTCTACAAGTACTAAATTAAAATGTGTCCCCGTAATAAATGCATTGCCACACAAATTTTTATCGTTCATATTGACCCTCGAACAAGAAATAGCACCAACGATCTCTACAAGGCTGAGCTAGTCTTCTAAACCTAAAAAGTTTGCAATCAATAAAGCACAAAGCATGTAAATCTAGAGACCTACGCAAAAACTCCCTTCGAAAAAATATGCCAATTTTACACGTAGTCACACATTATCTCCAGAAAAATCCCCTCGTTAGCCCAAGTTAAAACGATGTACGTAAATCTCTATGGACTACCAAAGAAGCCGTGCCCCGGGTGGTAAAATGCCGCCAGCCGGCCCTGGCTGCTTGTAGTCTGTGCCGTAGCGGTTGGTTACGTTGTGTGCCGTTCTGTCCAGCATGTCCCCTGACGCCCATCTGCCACCTGGTCCCGAGGGTCCGGCTTCGACGACGCAGCGCGCGAGAGCGATCTACGACTATGACGCCCGCGACTCCACGGAGATGAGTTTGATGGCCGACGAGATCATAGGCGTTTCCAAGATCGATGGGACTAACGATGAAGACTACCTCATGGGAGAACGAGGCAGTCAGAAGGGCAAAGTGCCAAAAGCGTTCCTGGAGATGCTAACTTACTAGTTTGTTCGTTTTGGTAAGCGGTAAGTTTATTGGTATATGAAGGTGCGTACCCAAAGACTAAATAAAGATTTGAATTTAGATAACTACCAGAGGCACAAGGTCTGTGAAGGCATGTTCCCTAGGGAATCTTTATTTTGGCATATTTTTGCTGCACCGTAGATTATGTAGTTTAAAGCTGACTTGCGTAAGCCAAAAGTTGTCAACATTAAGTACCGTGTAGATTACTGTTTTTTTTTTACAACCTATCGTTAAGTATTGAGTGTTGAACGTAAAGCAATAACCTGCATCGATGGTATATGTAACTGTTATCAATTATCATTGACGTATTGATCGATATAAAAACGAATTTTATGTATTTCTGTCGTACCTGGGTAATAGCTACCCTCCTTTGCCTTGTTGAGATTGTAAACGGCTGCTACGTAATTAACGAGTCTCAATATGGAACGATTTACGTCAATTGAACCTTCTCTTAATACTTAGGTACCTAAAATACTAGCATCGTTGAGAAGTATGAATAAATTGAACTAACGCTCTTGAAATAGCTAAGCCACGCTTTAATCCATTGTCAATTAGTGTACCATGGCCTACAGATTAATGTCTCAAATTTTAAGTGTGCGGTCAACTAATAATTATGTATATAGCTAATCATTTGAATTTTATTTGAACCCATCAAGAATGGACGTGTCGCAGGTGTACGGATTCCAGCATTAGCATGCTGGTCTTTCATTTTCATTTTGACATTCCAATAGGTCCCTATCTACTACGTTATACGTACCTAAATATTGTGGGCATAAGTACCTCTACATTGTTATGACATTGCTGATCAACTGCAACTAATTGTTGATGTCGATTGCTTAGGCAGTTTATATACTCGATAAATGAATTAATAAGTAATTACTAATTAGTTAAGAAGGTAGATAATAACCTCTTTATAAACATGTTACTTGTGTTGATGTATTGTTGTTACATGCCCAGGGCCATTTTGTTAAGTCTAATAAACATAAGACTCAGTAAAAGCGCTGATTATATTTTTAGCGTTAGTCAAAGTCATGCATAAAATTAAAAGATAAGCACCTACATATTTTACAAAAAAAAATTGGATGCTTCAGAAATTAAAATAGATTTCCTAGTTTATTCTGGCATGAAATTCCCTGTTGTCAGTTTTCTGGGGCTGACATTTAAATTTTCCTTGCGTGTCACAGCGGTAAAAGTACCTAGCATGGTTAAAAATTGGCGTAGGTAATTTTATTATTCGGTTGATTATTCGGTATTGCTGAAAAAGGGTGTTTTATACCTTGGGGTAGCTATGTCCATATTTAAACTAGTTTAAAAAGGAGTACAATCTCGATGCCGAGTGATAATGGAGCTACATCGACCAGAAGAACATCTTTGATGGCAGAACTAGTGTCCCCGCTGAGGATAGCTGCCTGGATGGCCGCTCCGTAAGCCACTGCCTCGTCAGGGTTGATGGATAAGTTCAGCGTCTTGCCGGAGAAGAAGTTCTGGAGCAAGGATTGTACCTTGGGGATGCGTGTCGATCCTCCCACAAGGACTTCATCGTGGATGGAGCCCTTGTTCATCTTGGCATAGGTGAGAGCCTTCTCGACTGGCTCTAGAGTGCTGTGGAATAGGTCCGAACAAAGCTCTTCGAAGCGGGCGCGATTTTTTTTTGTGTAGTAGTCTACCCCATCAATGAGGGCATCGATCTCAATTCTGGCTTCAGTACTTGATGAAAGGGTGAGCTTTGCTCGCTCAGCTGCCGTCCTCAGGCGACACAATACTCAGGGATTGCCGTTGATATCCTTACGATACTTCCTCTTGATTTCGTCTGCCAGGAATGTGACAAGACGGTTGTCAAAGTCCTCAGGTGAGTGGGTGAGGAAGGTAAGTGTCACCAGCAGTGGATCGAACTTCGAACATAGACCCTTGGTCTATGGTCAAGATCGACATGTCGAACGTTCCTCCACCCAAATCGAAGATAAACCTTACGCTTCCCTTTAAGATTCTTGTCCCGGCCGTACGCCAGGGCTGCAGCCCTAGGTTCGTTTGTGATACGCAGAAGATTGAGCCCTGCGATCACCCCAGCACCCTTAGTCGCTTGCCTTTGAGAATCATTGAAGTAGGCAAGCACTGTGATTACGGCGTCCTTCACCGGCATGCCAAGAAGCATCTCGGCCATCTCTTTCATCTTGACTAGTACCATGGAGCTGATCTCTTCTGGGGAGAAGATCTTCTTTTCTCCTTTAAATTCTACCAGGAGTTTTGGTTTTCCTCCAACGTTGACCACGGTGAACGGCCAATGCTTCAAATCCCCTTGAATCTTCGAGGTATCAAAGCGGCGGCCGATCAGACGCTTGGCATCAAAGATAGTATTGTTTGGATTCATGGCCACTTGATTCTTGGCCCCATCGCCAATGAGCCTTTCGGTGTCGCTGAAGGCAACAAAGCTCGGGGTTGTTCGATTACCTTGATCATTAGCGATTATCTCCACTTTTCCTAGCTGGAAGTCACCCACGCAGGAATAGGTGGTACCTAAATCAATAACGATTGCCGGAGCCATTGGTCTAGATTTATATGAACAAAAACACAAATAATTGGAAAGCTTCCCTTAAAAAAATCTAGTTGACACTCGGTTTTAGCAGCGCTCGGCAAGCAATTCAAGCCCACGCAAGTCGGCAAATAGCGTCGACTAGGATTTTGCTGGTCACTGAACACCTCGCGAAACGTATCAGCAAAAAGTGTTCGTATCAGAACGGAACTGATGCTCAGAAAGTATGACGCATCCCTTAATATTGAGGACGGACTTTATACCTGACGCTACAGGTGGTGCGTTCTCTTCTCTTCCTTTCTACAAAATTCGCGCGCGCTTTGGATTGTGCTGGAAATTTCTAAAGCTGCTCGGTGATTGGCTGAAGTCTTTTATCTGGATTCTGATTGGATTACAGTTTTGAATGAAACAGCTGTTTCTCGATCTAGAGTTTTTTATGAAAGAAATGTGCAAGCTGTAACAAATTCAAGTCTGTTTTTATATTGAATCGTATTCAATTAGTACATAGTCCACGATGAAGTTTAAAATCTGTTCAATTAACACCAGATTTAGATTCAGTTCTCTGGCATTTACAATTTATTTATTTTGTAACATAGCTTTGTGTTTTAATCCAGTTTGCAATGCCTATAAGCCCGTGGTCATTATTCATGGGGTGTTGAGTGGCAATGAAACGATGCTCTTTATGGCAGACCGCATAAAAATGGTAATTTAATTTTTGTGTAAATCCAAGTGGTGTTGAATCACATTTCAGTGAATTCCTCAAAAATAAAAAATGATCCACTCAAATTGAAGCATACTGCAGTATGGCATATCATCTAAGAGCTGGTGTTAGTATTACCATTGAATTGTATTACTTCCAAATAAAGTTACCCTCCAAACAACTAGGAATTAAAAGCATCTGATTGGTTGTCAGCTGTTGCAATGGTTGGTTGGAGGACAACTTTTTGAAAATCTGCCCTTAATGACAGCATGCAACGGCTAATTGACAAGTGTCTCCAGCGTAAAAAAAAAGGGAAATTGGCATTGCCAGTATAAGTTTTGAATATTCTGCCTCTTACAGCTTCATCCAGAGACTGAAGTTTTCATTACAAACAAATACAGTGGCTGGACAAGCTTGGCACCGATGTGGCAGCAAGTTGTAGAATTGGGAAATGATTTGATGAAAATATCAGCTCGGTTTCCTGATGGAATACACCTTATTGGTAAATAATGTACCATTTTGAAGCCTTTGAGTAGTGCAGTGATCAATCCAACTTTATGTGTGGTATTTTTCCTTTTCTAGGATATTCTCAGGGTGGCTTAATAGCTCGTTCGATACTAGAGCTATTTCCTGGGCACAATGTTAAAACATTCATCTCCTTGAGTTCGCCCCAAGCCGGCCAGTATGGAAGTATGAGAATTACTCTTTATATATTTCTCACTCTTAACTCAGTACTTATACTGTTGATGAAGAATTATTTATTCAACTCTAATCGACATTTTCCTTGCAGCAAAGTTTCTAAATCTTTTCTTCCCGGCCCTCACGTGTAAGACCGCATACGAGTTGTTCTACTCGGTAATTGGTCAGCACACTTCCGTTGGAAATTATTGGAATGATCCCCACGAGCAGGACCTCTACTTCTCTTATAGCAAGTTCCTTCCATTTCTCAACAATGAGCTACCGTCGATACGCAGTGACCATTTCAAAGCTGGTCTAGTTAAACTAGACAAATTAGTCATGGTTGGAGGGCCTGATGACGGGGTCATCACACCTTGGCAGTCGAGTCACTTTGGCTTCTATGATCATGAAGAGAAAGTAGTTGACTTGAGACTCCGTCAAATATACACAAACGATAGCATTGGACTGAAGACGCTAGATTCGAAGGGAAAATTGCACGTGATCGAGGTAAGCGGGGTATCTCACTATGACTGGCATAAGAATGTTAGCGTAATCGATAGAATCGTCGTGGCTCATCTTGATTAGACAGATGCAGCGGTGATGAATGACTATCACAGTGACTGGCACAAACAGTTCGTTAATAGCTCTCTTGATTACCATATTTCGGGGTAAAGATGATTAGGATTGAAGTGTTGATTGACTGCTAGTTCATGCAGATTGAGAGGACTTTCGTTTGATACATAAGTGAAGGGACTTGTTTTTTAGCATACTAGTAAGCTAATTAACAAGTAAATTGTACTAAACGAGAGAAAATAGTATATTCTGGGTATGTGTAGTAAATTTCACATTTTTCAATCTCTCCTGCCTGACTGCTATGGTAATAACTAATAGAATATCATTTTAAGGTCGCTCTTTGGGCGGCGGTCTCTCAACACATATACTGAACTCAGTTTTATACTTGAATCAGCCCCAATAAATATTCTTATCTCTGTCTGGTCACAGAGGGTGAGGGACTCAATCCTGATTTATAGTTGAACTTTGAGAGCATTTTGCTATGGTCATGGTCCAACTCCAATATTGTCGGCTTATAGTGCAAACTGCAAAACTTCATTTTCTAGTTCTGGCTGTAGTAACTTTTTCAGCACAATCCCTGAAATATTTTTCCTGAAATTTGCATTTCAGAAAAATTTTCAAAATTTTATTAACTTTTTTGCCAATTAGTTTGCTGTCAGTATGACAAACGGCTGGGTCTATTTCAAAGAAATTTACAGGATATCTTTTTTAGGTTGCAAAATATCTGTGATACAATTTTTAGCGCAATTGGTTTAGAAGTTTTTGTGGTATTTTTAGAGTTAATGGAATTTTGTCACACTCTACAGGCAGTTCTGCATTGTTTTTGGTGAAACTTTCCAAGGATGTTTAAAATATTTCAACAAAGATTGAATCAAATTTTGAGCGTTATCTGTTATTTTTGTCTCTCTAAATTAAATATGTTCTAGGCTTTTTTAATCATTATTTGCCGTTTCTTGCCTACACCAGTTGAATGCGTGTTTCATAGCAACCAGTCACATTGTTGGAGAAAAAAGAACTGGGCAACTGGAAAAAAAGCCACCTGTCATTTACAGAGGCAAAAATTGTTTAGTTTTACATATTTTTTAAAGGGTGCTTATCTTTTGAAGTGTTGTAAAAAATACTACGCTCATCCAGCAACACGTTGAAATGAAGCGTTACAGCGAAGCCCTAGTTTATTTGAAAAATAATATTAAAATCATAGTAATATAAACCTGACGGGACCTTCCGAGAAGAGGATGGTATGCTCTCTGAGACTCTTTGAACTGATGGAGACTGCATTCCTGAAATTGTTGTATTGTAAGCTAGCCAAGAATGTTCCTTGAGACTATTATGTAACAATTTCCGTCCAGCTCTAGGTAAGGTTCAACACGGTAACTATACAATTATGCTATAATTGTAACAAATGTAACTGTGCAATAAGATGCAATTTATAGCTCCGCCATATAAAAAAGGTTAGATGCTTTTTTCTATGCGTATGCTCTTTAAAAATTGGGTCAAGTGGACATGCTGAACATTTAGAACTTGTGGAAACCAGATTTCTACAGAATAAAAAGATAACTAGTAAAACTAGTAAAATTGGGTGCAAAGCGAGAAAATTTTCCGGCTTCCACACCGCTAATTTCACCCGAGGATCGTACCTGTACAAAATCTTGTCTCTTTCAAATCAATTTCAATAAAAAAATTGTGAAAAATGTCCAAAATTTCGGCTTAAAAAATAGAGAACTTAGCGGCTTTGAAGCTAATAAAAACCCAAACCTGACCACAAAATATGTAACGGTTTGTTCCCGGATTTTTTCTGTGACGTTTAAAAATAACGGTTTCATTTCGAAAAGTATTGTTTTTTCCGGTTTTTTGTTGCAATCCCTACTGTAAACTTAAAAGCTACAAAAAATCTTTGTCCCAGATGGTCATGTTTTAATGTTTATTCTTGCAAAAACATTGAAATGTTCCACCCCTATTACTAAGTGCCTTGCCAAAGATCCAGAACCAAAATTGGAAGCCATCAAGAGTCTTGCTGTAAACTAGTCTTGCCAGTCTGAAT
This sequence comes from Lednia tumana, assembly GCA_003287335.1. NCBI lineage: Eukaryota > Metazoa > Arthropoda > Insecta > Plecoptera > Nemouridae > Lednia > Lednia tumana. The sequence goes on from QKMV01000457.1 coordinate 19,559, forward strand.
TAATTAGCGTGTACGTGGAATTACCAGATTGGGGCTGCAGGCAACTTGTCTATTAACATCATGGTAACAGTTAATCATATAACAAAATGGTTAACGTTATGGAGTCTTGAGAGGATTGTGTGGACGGTCGGCTGTCGTTGAAACTGCCTTGTGTTCTAGCGTGGTTTTATCGGTTTAGAGGTTCTATAACTTTTTGTGACACTTTTGAAACTTGTGTGACACTTTTTGTGCCCCAAAAATGCGCAAGATTCTGAAAAAAAAATCTGTTTTGAGAAAAGAGATTGAGAGGTACCTGACTGAACCACCACCCGTTGATTTGTATAGCCCCCAAATAATTCCCAATTGTTGCTTAAATGAGGTTCTTTCAAAAATTCATAACTCCAAGTAAATCCAAACATTTGGACACCAAGTTATGTCGGGTACCAAGTTATGTCGGGTACCTCTATTTACCATACATGCACTGATCCCAAGCACTGATTTTTCTCAGAATAGTAGTTCAATTTGTAGGTCATAAAAAGTATCAGATGCGGCAGGGCGCACCAGAACATACCTAGCCAGCCGTCCATATCCCTCTTTAATAGATATGAGTTAGGTACATGTGTGAAATAGGTACAATGTGTGAAATTGGAACAATGTACAAAAAATGTACATTATATGTATATATATTTTTTACATTGAAGTCTGTTACATAATTTATCAATAAATTACCACCCAACAATTGTTAATTATTTCAAAGCTCATCATTCTACTGATTCCTCTATCTCGAGAGGTGCCACCTGTAACAGTATACACACGTGCGCCCCACCATATGGTGCAGAATTAACCCCTTGCCGATGAATTGCACTCTATCCTAGTCCCGCACTTGCCGCTAAGTTCCCCTAGAAGCTGGTCTTGTACTTCTTCAGCTCCACCATGATGTGGTGGATGTTTGTGAGCTGGGCCTTGGTGGACGGCGTGAGCAGCTTGTGGAAGCGGTTGTAGTACTGCACGAGCTGGCCAAACGCCAGCTGCAGTAGCGCCGAGCCGGTGATGAGGCTCGGAAACGATGAGATTACCTCTCGGTTCAGCTCTTCCAGCGAGCGCTTCCAGCCATTGGAGAACGACTGCACCAATGCCAGCACCTTGCCTGGAAGAGGAACGAACGTATCATTGGAGTAGGTACAACTTCGATTCCAGACATTTATTTCCCGAAAGATATCTAAAGATTTAGTTAATATCTGATCGTTAGCTTGTGTCTTCAAGCTCCAAAGAGCTCAATGTGAGACACGGTACCACTTAATACAAATTTATCAAAACATAATCAAGTAAGGAGTATTTTTGTAGTGTATTAGCTAAAGCTTTCGTACCTTCATGCTTCTTCAGTTCATCTGTTTGCCCTTTTTCCACAAGTGACTCCCCTTCTTTGACAAACTGGATTATTCCTCCAAAATGTGGCGATAAAATTTCCTCGACATACTCGTTGCTACGGCTGTTGAGCTGCTCTCGAAAGCTCTCTGCTTCTTTCGAGTTGTCTCTTGTTCTTTCCATCAGAACAGCTAATTTGGAAAAACAGGTTGCAATTAAGCTCTTTTTTGCAGTGCCACAATTTATCGGGAACAGTATCAGGATAGCAAGTGTGTTACAAACTTAAAACCACGTCGTAGTTATTGATGAGAAAGATGAGTTGCTCTTTGCGTTCGGGGAAAATGGCTGCCATGCGTAGGATGAAAAGCTCGACTTCTTCTTGAAGTTCGGCTAGGATACGATTCACCATCTCGCTCGGAAAGCTTTCGCTTATTCCAACGATTGCAGCGCTGAATTCAGCATAGCGACGGGTGATCTGTAGTAATGTGCATTATACAATAGCCAATAAGAATTTTAGAATGTTATAATCAAATTTTGCAGAGATATTATACAGCTTAAAGGGAGAGCTTTAGTCCTTGATTATCTTACATAATGTGGCCCCATTTCTTTGCTGAACTTGGTTGGGTCACAGTCCTTGACGCTCTGGATATTAAGGCGCAAGATATGGTCGAAACGAGGCCAGAGAATCGACTGCAGATTGTCCCAATACTGGTCTAATGCCGGCACCGCTCGCTTGTGACAAAGCATCTGGTAGCGGAGGATCAGATGAACGCACAGAAACAGCGCTATCGAGTCGTAGCACTCGTTCACAAACATTTCGAGATTTTTCTGAAAGGGACAAAAATCAATTTTTCCATTAGTGCTCAAGACTATCTTCAGGGCAGGTAAAATTATAGTGTCAAGTTTTTCTTAATAAGCTAATGACTCTGTAGCATCCCTTTTGACTATGGAAAAACTGTTTTATAAATTGTCTGTTACAAAACAGTTGATCATGGTCTATGGTGATCCATTCTAATTAAGGGTGTCAATTGATTCGATTAAGGGCGTAGAAACAATTAATCAATGTTGCTTGCCATAATCATGTCTTTTGTTAAATTTCACATAATCAAAAAAGGATTTCAATGCTTTTGACACGAAATACCAGATTCTACTCAAGTTCGTGAATTTAAAAAAAAATGTAAATGCATATATAGTTTTTCTTTTTGTGTGTAGCTTCTGTATTTAGAAGGTCTGCCAACCATAAATTTAAAAAAAAACTTACTTCCACATTTAATTATTTTCAATAAAAACCAATTTTAAATATACATATTTGTTTGATATCCCAGACATAATCGTGAGTCATCCCTCGTGCACTGAATTTGACTCACAATGAGAAGGCTGAAAGTCTTCCCCCAGATCTGGTTAAAGAGGTCCATAGATGGTGCTCCCGGAAGAACCATGAAGAACTCGGTGAGGAAAAGATATTCATGGCAAGCATTGTCAATCAGTGCAAACTGTTCACTACGAAACAATGTCTCGTAGGGCAATCGGTTCTCCTTTTTATTGTGAGCTGCGTGCGGAACTATGATGGGTGCCTCAAGTTGAGCATTGAGAACATCTCCGCGACTGCTAATCGTGAACACTGTAGCCTTGTGTTTCAATGTAGATTTGTGGAATAGGCTTCGGGAAGCCGTGTCTTCTATCCCTGCACCAAGAACAAATATGATTGGTATAATAATAATATATAAT
>QKMV01000458.1:0-22618 GCA_003287335.1 Lednia tumana
TTTGGCCCACCGCAATGTTGCTTAACTTCGGTGATCTCACGAGAACCGGTGTATCCAACATGCCAAACCGTTCGGTTAAAATATGTTCTTTTCTAAATTTACTTCGTTAGCTATTCAATTTGGCCATTTACAGGCTATATGTTACAAGCTTTCCTCCCTAGCCAGGGGTCCCAGGCTTGGCTTCTCTGCACAAACCTTGAAGACTCGTTCTAAAAGATAGGGTAACTATAAGCATATTTATTCCTTTACATTCAAGCAATTACGTATGTTTTATGCTGGGTTTCGCCAACTATAAATCTTAGTTTAACTGTAAGCTCTTAACTCTTAACTTAATCTTGACTTTGGAAGCTAGTGAGATCGGTCCTTATCATTTAAATGCTCGAATTGAATAAATATATTGACACTTGTCTTCAGGGACGGCCTGTAGGCTAGGGTGGAAAGCTTCTAAGAACATTGCCATGTACGCACAAGCGTGGATTTCAATATCTTTTGATACAGTCGCATATGACCTAATCATTTTTCTGCATATCACAGAGTTTCCGTCAAATTTATGCAAAGTCACAAATTCGGTGAAAATAAAATAAAATTGAGCGCCGATTTGTTTCGGCGTGAATTCCACCGTGAAAAGTGGCAAAAACACACAATGTTTACTACATTTCAACGCTTCAACCCGAACCTACTTGAAAGTGGATCGCTCAATTACAGCATAAACTGAGCGAATACTAATACTCACATATAAAAACAACCCATGCACTGTCAAAAATTCACAAATTTACAAAAAAAAGTAGAGCGAGGATAGAGATAACATTGTTAGCGCATGGAGCGGTAAGTTATCGGATGTGGTCCTATTAAAGTTACCCCAGCTTTTTATTTGCCAACATTTCATAAAATCCACGTGCTTAATATTAACTTGTTTACGTGTTTGGTGGCAGGTTTTAACTTCGAAATTGGCCGTTCCATGTCGTCAATAACCAGCCAGCATTAATCACGCCGTACCTTCGATTCGCGCACGAGCTCAAATACTCTACGTCAAGATAGCACTGCGATTAAACCAATCGCAAATTGAGCGTATAAATCAAAACAATGCATATTGAATCAAGGAAGTAAAAAATATCTCGTGGACGCTGTTATTAGCAATTTCGCTGAATTCATTAAAATATCATGTGAAAATAGTACCCAAAAGGCAATGTACAAAACCCATCATGTAGAAAACCCATGGTTCTGATGTCAATAATCACTGTGTTTAGTGTTTAATCAAATTTGCTAACATGTTGAAAATCGTTCCTCAATTAGTCCAGAGAATTTCCAGTTTTGATGAAATCATATCAAGCTAGCTGCGAGTTACGATATGTTGAACAGAGAGTCATACAGCGTCCGAACTCCCCACGCCTGACGACAACAACATAATCCTCTCGGTAATGGAATGATGGTAATAAAATAAGCACCCTTAAGCCCATGAAAGAGGGAATGGTGGGTAGAGGTATAGGATAACGCCAAAAAGCACTGGACCTAAATTGTTAATCTGAACGCGTTAGGGGACCCAGGTTTTAATCACCTTGTGATATAGCCAATTTGCGTGTTAGGATTTTAGATAGGAATCGACCGAGTTAGTTGAACGTTGAAGTTATACGTAAGAGATCTCCTGGGTTCGATGCCTAGCGCATGTAGTAATTACTTGGGTGTATTCTCCACCCATTCCGATGGTAATTTATGAAAATGACTTCAGGCAAGGGGTGTCTTTATTCTTCCACAAACACTTGAAGTCTGTTTCTACTTTTTTAAGAGAGCCACGACTTCCATTAGGGAAAACTAATTATGCCGGGAAAACACCGAGCTAAAAAACTTGATTTGATCCGGATGTATTTTGCATGGAATCCACTAGAAACTTGATTTCGTACAAATAAATGTTCAGACACTTACCAGAGTTTGTGGACCATTACAGTAGTAGTGTGTAATCTGTATTTTCTTTTCAAATGTTTCGAATGAGACACAACCTCTAAATCCTCTTTATTTCGTTACACCATGCATTTTTTTACAGTTGCTGTGGCCACAGGAGTTATTTTTCCTATTGTATAACCTTAAACCAAATATTATTACCCTTTTTTGTAAACGATCGAGTGTGAAATATGCATTGTCGAAACTGGTCATGAGTAAAACACAGTTTAATTCGACCCTAGTGTACAGAACTCATATCGACAATCAGAGCGGTGTTATAATATTGATTCGACTCGTTGTATATAGACGTCATAACTAACAAGGGTTATATTTCACTACATTGGGGCCAATTCACTTTATTCGTGTTTCCCCTGGTTATCCGTGTTTATATACCTCCCGCAACGCTTGAACACGCGTATAGTAGTATCCGAAAATGTGTTAAGCCATAAAAGCCAACTCTCGACGCAGCTACGTACGCAATCTGCTGGTTTCGTGTGCTGCTAAATAAAATACAGCTTATGGTATATCTTTTTTTTTTACAATAGAAGAGCAGTTTTGTAGTATTTCCGTCTGGTTCTCGATTCAAGAGATGCAAATGGCTGTTGTCTGCTATTGAAATTTGATGATTTTTTCTACATTTAAAATAAGTGGCAAGTAGTACATCACGTTTTGAGTCCGAGTTAAAATACGAGAACGCAGGTGAGTATTATTTGATTTTTGTGAAGGCACAATTAAAATTTCACAATAGTAAAGCGGTTTTTGAAACGTAGGAACCTATCTCAAGAGATGTCTCTCGAGAGATATTTTGTGTCGGTGGAGGCGCCATGGTTTGGCTGGGAAAACTCGACAAACTAATGGTTTCTGAAGGGTATACCATTTCAATTATTCAAGAACGTCAAAGAATGAGAATAAAACTTTCTGCGAGTATTTTTTGCTGTAGCATAAGAAAGTAATAACAGAAGCTTTCACCAATCTCACCATGGAGTCTGATACGTGAAATAAAAGTGATTGGATATCATAGGCGAGGATTGTTTCTTCACAGCGAAGTAGTTCCGAGTTTCAATACACCGACGTGTGAATCTCTTGTCAAGGATATTTTTGGCCGACACAACTTTTACGTTATCTCATCAATTGTCTTGATTACCACATTTCGTAGCTAGAAATCCGCGGAGAGTAAGAAAAGTTACACCGGTTCGACTGATTGGTTCCTTTCTACGTGACGTCAGCATAAACGAAGTTTTCTGTTGGTGAAATGCGTCACCATCTTTTTAACCCAAGACGAACGAAACTAAATGAGGCGCTATTTCCGGTTTCTATGGTGCCAACTTCGGGGGACCAATTCTTTCAAATGTCAACGCTCTTTCGAGAAAGCGTATACATTTTGGCGTGCAACTTTTTGTGACGCTTCGGAAATGGTACACCTACATCCACTACTTTATTTTGAAAACATAGAAATAAATCTAGTTTCAACTTGAATTGGAGATGCTTTTTTTGATTCGTAAGTAGGTTCCATATCTGGCTGCCGAACATGGTAAGAACTGATAAATTTCATAGCTAGGAGGGGTTGTAATTATTAACACCAAACTCTGAAATGTTGCCTTTGAATGATGTTCTCTTAAAAATACCCGAAGCTCAAGGAAAATTATATAAAGTTGATTCTTAAAGAAAGGATATTGAGTTTCATTGTCAGGTTGGGTATCGCGATAATTACTCGGACTTCGACGCAAGAAGTTTTGTGATAAAGTGTTCTTGTTTGCTTTAGCGAAAGGAAATGGTTTTTGCTACATGCTTGGTTTTAGAGCATTGTAATTATTTATTGTCCAGTCACAAGTCAAAACACGTTGGTCAGATTTTCTACATGCGTCGCAAACTAGCGTGGACTAATTTGAAAAGTTACCAGTTATTTTGTAGACTGTAGATTTTGTACACTGAAGGAAAACCTCTGTACCAGGGACACAATATGTAGATATGTTAGATAATACCAATACCAATGCCAATTGGCAAATATCAAAGACCAATTGTGTTTAACAGCTCATGATATCATGATACATGATTGGTACAGAATAAACGAGATTTTTTAAATATTTCTAATAGCTCTTCAAACACTTTTTCGTGCACTGAATCGTTTGCTGCACTACAAAGTTGTTTACCTTTTTAGAAACAAACAGCAATTTATTTTCACAGATCTGTTGAGAAAACGAATTAAAAAATTTAATCCTATGATCTGGCTAGATCACAACTAAAATTACAAATCAGCAAGCGTAAACAAATCCCACAACATTTTTAATCATAGCTTACTCCCCTAGCCAAGTTTTTCTAATTACCACCTAACACATAGGTCTCTGTACTACATAAAGCAGAGACTGTGCTGGCTTTCCATACGAGAAATTTTTAATACGATCACGCTCAAGCAATTTTTTCACAGAAGAAGTACAGAAACCCATAAATGACGTCCAACAAAATTATTGCAGCTCCATTTTGAACTGCATTTTAACCAGTTTTAAAAAATTCTCATTAACATCCTAAAGGTGCAATTAAAAATCCAAATCAACGTATTACACTCAGGTCAATTCACGAAATGAATGGGTCTTCAACTGGAGGGGTAGCAGGAATGACTGTGTGCATGCCCACTTACGTGCGATATACAAGCAGTGACTTTCAAAGCTGTCTATGGCAAAAGGCTGTAGATGTGTTTGCAAGGGTGCTTTTTGTCAAAGGTGATTTTCTCGTCGCTGAACGAAAGTCTAATTTATTTACTAGCATTCGTTTGACGCGACGGTTCACTTAAAGCTTGAGCTAAGAAGCGTTGCCTAGTTGGGTCTAGCGCCTTGACTTCTCGCGCAGCGCAAGCGACGCCAGTTAAATATTGGACGTGAGAAATAAATATTTGCTGTCAAGAATTAACTGGAATAATATTTCTCTAGTTTTTATTTCACCGATTCGAGGGCTAAAATTCCCGGCGATAAAGATATATGCTGCAACGCAATATAAACCTCAAATAAAAGTTCATTCTTATATTTCGTTTTTTTTTTGTGGTAATTTATATGTTAACTATGTGACGGATTTATTGCGTTCACCATTAATGACTCATGGGAAAAGTAATTTGCATTTAGTTTATCAGTTTTCCGGTCATAACATTTTAAAAGCAAACCTGGGATGGAAAACCTTTGAAAACGAAAAGTGGTAGCTGGAAAATTGTATCGCATAATATCAACGTGGAATAGATGTTTTTACGATGGAATTATTGTAGGCTAACGTAAGGAGGCATTCAAGTGTGGTGTGGTCTCAAGTGCCAAGAATAGGTACACGGTTTCCATTGCACTTTTATGATGCTCGAATTATGCATTGCAGTATCTAAATATTTGTTCCATTGTAAATTTTGCTTGAAAACGAACATAACGCAATGGCTGATTCTTTTCTTGGTTACTACGAACTTAGAGAACACATCTTCCAATACGCCATTACTTGAAGAGCTCGTTTTATGGATGATAACTTTGGGATTTTCTTAACCCATGAGATACAGGTTTAATGATGAACTAAACGTTTGCAAAAAAGGTTCCTTGTAAATCTTTCAAGTGGAAAGGTAGATTATCGAGGCAAGGCAGATTTAAAAAACCGAAGGTGGCACTAAAACAACTCGTATCTATGAGCGTACCCATTACCCGGTTGTCTACAAAGCAAAATATAGTTTTCCGTTCATAATCCACAAACAAGGGAGATGATAAAAGGGAAGTGTAGAATTAAGGAGGTGGATCCAATCGGCCATAGTCTCAAATCGAATTCAAATTTTGCACCTTGGCTAAGAATAGTAAAGGTACACAATGTACATAATGTTAGGATTTTGTCATGCCTATTTTTCGATTAACGAAGCGCCAACGGTCATTATTTTTAGTATATAACCTTATGGCAGCCATTGAAAATCCTACAACTTCGCTGCTAAAAACTGAGATGAAATTATTTGTGTCTGAATTTCTCAAAAAACTGATTTTATTTAACTTAATCAAATAAGGAATCAAACAAAAAATAGTGAAGCTTCTGAACGTGTGCGAACTTTGGAACAGTAATCTGTTAAGTTTGAATAATTTGGCAGCATGGCAATGCTAAAGTAGATACCAGTTGGAGCTCTAAATAAAAAGAGTCTTAAATTCCATAACTACTGCTGTAGTCATACTAGCGGTTGTCGTAAAAGGTATGTGTTAAAATGATTTATTGGAAATTCTAGCATAAAAACAGGATAATAATGTTGAAGATGCTGCAATACAGCAGTATTATGTGTTCTTATATTTTTTTCGTGTTAATTTTAGAGCATATACTTGAAAAATGGGTATGAATGCAGTATAAAGTCAAGACATTGAAAAACCGATAGGATCTACCGCCTTATCGGGTAGTGAGTGTCACACTTTGCATTTTTTATTTTAAGGACCAATGTGCACTCAACCGTAACCATGATGAAAAGAGATCTCTCTGCTAGTAAATGCATCGCCATCGAACGAAGGTCATATGCTTTGAGTCCCCGGTTCACCTCTGTTCACGGGAACAACTGCCTTGTTTCATGGAATGAGCTACAGCCAGAATGCGTACGTGGATACATATCTGCTAAATCCAGGAAGAAGGAGAATGGGAAAGTCCCCGAGAATGTAATATGTGTGTGTGTTTGGTAGTTCTCTCTAGTCTTTAATTTACGACATGGAGACGGAAGTAAAAGGACTACACTATTACTTGTTTAAATAATACATTTACACAGGCAGAGATAGAAAGGCATGTTATTTAAAGACATATGCAAGAGTTGGCTGAAACATATGAGGGTTATATCATAGGATTCATAGGTAAGTTGTGCGTCGTGTGTACATTAACTTGTTCCGTTTACAGAGCACAGAATATGAGACAAGACTGTGTTTTACTCATAAGTTTTAAGAATTTCATCGACTGTGAGAACAGTTGTCAAAATTCTTTACCTAAATAGACTCAAAAGATATAAATGTATACATTTAACTACACGGAGATACGCATGAAAGGTAAAGTCCAGGAATATATCTAAAGAAGTTCGTATGGAATTTGCACGAAGCTCTGAATTAAGTGTTTGCATCCATGTGACGTGAGAAGAATACAGGTAGACTGGAAGAAAACAAATAAAAATGAGAAAATCAAGCAGGAAATCCTGGGAAGAGCAAACAGAGAATAGTTTAACTTAACCTTGCTAAGGAAGCTGAATCTCATTCGGTCATTCCACGTTGTGTATAGCTTTACATGCCGGACGCGTAAAGGAGGTAGAACTTAATTCTTCGATTCGCTTGCTTTATTACATTTCAGGATTTTTGCAATGTTTACTGAGTTACAAGATCTTCAATTTAACCCGATTGGCATTAGTTACAAGAGTTAATGGCTTTCTATCGGAAGCTTAGACTCTAAAATTTTGATTCAGTTGAAACTTTTAAACCAATTTAATTTCTTGCGTAAAAGCTGAAAAGTCGTGGCAGCATCGATATTTTCTCTTCAAACGCAAAGTGTGCTATAATTGTAATGTCCTTAAATCGTGATTTGATGTAGATAATAAGATTTATGAACTCTCGTTCAGTGAACTTAATTTATTTTTAAGTCAAGATTATTGATCTATTATTTATTATATCAGCGAGGAACTTTCTTCGAGGTGATTAAGAAGGTTAAAGCGTGTCATAAGAAAATGCAGAGTTTTGGAATCGAATTGAGAGATATTTTACTGAAGTTAAACCCCCCGCTATACATCGTGAAGTTTTTGAAATGAACAGCTTGATCGCGGCACGCCGTAACACAACAACTATATTACTTCATTGCTCGTGTGGAAGTCTATTCATGCATTTTTTGTTTCCAGTCGAAATGAGAAAAGCCACTCTCTTATTTAAATTGGCCATAAACAACATGTGGTTTTGAGACTAAACATAACCCCAGCCTTGACATTTTATACACTAAAAGTACTTTTTCCCACTGAAAAATAAGTCGAGCATAAATCAAGAGCAAAATGCAATAAATAGCCCCGCAATTAAAACCTGATTAGAGGGCCATTTAACATATGAAAAAAGCAATCAGTATTCAACGTTGATGCTCATGTAATAATGGTATACGCCAATCAAATGTTGTGCGTTTATTTCAAGAGAAAACGTATTTTTATTTCTAAAACTCATCGCCATGCGACCAAAATCGTATAAAGCCAATGTTCTGAATTTAAATGAGGGGCGTTGATGAACGATGGGTATAAGGCTATTGTTTCATCAGTTGGTAGAACGGGCAACGCAGTTGGGGGACGCTACAGCCTTAAATCCAAGCTACATGCTTTTCGGCAAATGGCATCAGAGGGACATGCGATACACTGATTGCTAGTTGCAATTACCATCAATTCTACGTACCTCGCTGTAAAAAAGTAGTTCCAAACTTGTTGATGTGGTGATGTACTAACAAGCTATAATCCAATTTTTAAACGTACATCATAGCCAGCAGTGAGTGTGACATACTATGTACAGTTAAGGTAATAGCTCTGTTAGGTGATCAAATGCGTTTGTGAAAACCCCGACTACAACAGAGATTTTGTACCAAAAAAAAAGCGCGGTGATAAAATAACAGTAAAAAATTGCATATTACTACTTGTGACATGTTGAAATTAGTTGAAGTTAGCTGCTTTCGTGGGAATCAACGAGCTGTTTTATTACTGGCATAGAAGAGGGTGGATTTACGAAGTGTATTGCAATTTTGCTCTATGAAAACGAATACATTTTTGAGTTATAATATACTGCTGCCTTTGGCGCTGCGCTTTGATGAAACTGTTCTCGAAACAAGACGAAATTCCCATCACTTTGATACAACACGCAAAGCGTGGTGACGGCCCACCATTGACGAACACACGTCATTATTATTTTTATATTCACCAGTCCATGCGATTCAACGTTCAATTCAATTCCAGTCATCGGAATTTTTTATGAAAGAAAGGTTCCAGGGCTATTAATTTTTATACAAGCTTATTAAAACTGAAACACAAAAATCACAAAAGTCACGAGCCGAGAGCGTGTGTCCTTATGGGAGATTTTGTTACGTAGGTAAGCGGATTTTGTGTTTAGCTTACTTCTCCGATTATCACAAAGCTCGTGTAGGTATCATCCATTTGACACGATTTTTGGTGGATTATTATATCCAACTTCAGTTTTCTCCTACGTGATTTTCGAAACTGGGATCATTTATATTTTCAATTCGTTTAACATTTTGAGTAACTCAATTCGTACCTTACATGATATTTTGGATGGAGGAGCCGATGGGAAAAGTATTGCCCTTGGATGAGTCGATGAAACCACGTAACGTTGCGCTAATCTGCTTCCTTCACGACAGTTGATTTTTGAACTGCGTATATAGTGAAGCGAAACTTATTTGAGTCCAATAATTGATCAATTTTTTAGTCAAAGTCTGCTGCTACTAAAACTTTCAAACTATTAAACAAATCCATTTAACACATTTTGATTCATTTCAATCGACTGAACTCAGCGCTTTCTTTTACGTTATTTTTTTACATAGACTCGTCGATTGGAAAGGAGCTTCGACTCATTGAATTTAAAACTAGAATGTGTTTGGTAAAAAAAGTTCGGGGGACAACAAGGGAAATATATCTGGAGGGTATGCTAAATTACTGGAGCAATGTGATTGGTCACGAAATGCTATGTCAATATCTCTAATACGTAACTAATATCCCTGTTTGTAGCATGACGAACCCTAAATATTTCTACGAAACATCTTATTATAGCAATGGGGGCTATATTATGCTTGTTTCCAAGAATGATATACCTACCATAAGATCATTATACTTTTTATACAATGGATAGATTCCCATCCCTCGAGCAAAAATCTTAATAAGACGATATTATTTTTGAAGCTTCTTTGTTGGCTTCTATACTCCTCCAGGCAGCCATCATGATACTTACAAGTACATCGAAACCGTAGTATCATATCGAGTAACATTTCTCGAAAAGTACGTATAATATATTTAAGGCGTTGTTAGAAAGAAATTTGAAGTTGCTGAAACAGGGCGCTGCACCGTACCCCATTGCGTGTGGGTCTATTAAATAAGGAAAATCATTTTCATACACTTTTTTCGTTTTTTTCAGTCTTCTAAACTCTTCTAAACTTAAGACTTCAGCCCGTAAAAGGGAAAAAATAACTGAAATGTTGAAATCAACTGATCAGAAGGACAAATGTAACACGAACGACTCTGAAGGTCAGGTATCAAAAGTCAGTGAAGTAATTAAAACTTCGTTCACCAGATATTTCAACAGCAAACAACCAATAAGACGTAGTGGTGTTGAGATAGCAGCGGATTTGATATTTCAACAGCTTTTGGAAAAAAAACTTGTAAGTTAGCTAATTTTCTGTATCCTTATCTGAGGGAGAGCGAACAAAATACAGGGAAATTGAAGTAACATTACATTACATTTCAAAATGTATCGAAGCAAATAGCAAGCTTGGAACTAATTGTCATGCATTCAAACTTAAACGTTACATAGATACAATATTCTGAATCAAACGCATTAATTAAGCACACTTGAATCTGTGTCATAATTTGTAACAATATTTTCCAGCCCCCGCTTCGACATTTACAGTCAAACAAACAAAGCACATGTAAAATAGTGTTTTAACCGTTCCTACTGCATACATGGATAGATACGCCTAGAGAAGTCGCGGATGTTATACAATATAAGGAATGGAGCCCCTCAACCCACCATGAAAATGTCATCACCTCTTGTTGTGTTCAACTTCAAAGGAAATATTTCATGTTTTGGGGTTTCAAAGTTGGATAAACACAAGTGTTGTTGCGATACAAATACTGAGCTCGGGTTTTGAAAGCTGTGCCTGAAGGATTAAAAAGTAAAAATAAGTTATATACGCGCAAGTTTTTATACATAAGCTAATCACGGTTCGTGTATCATACATAATTTGCACAGCAAAACAAAAATTTTGTGAAGAGAGGAAAACAGAGAAGAAAACTCGGCTGTTGAGGGTAAAGTATTGTTCTAAACTTATGAACCGAACTCGAAATGGGTACGCTACAAATTTTGAAACACAGCTTACCTACAACGGATGATGGGAGGTCACGTCGGATAAAGTTGAAAAAGTTGTGATTTTCTTTGCCATGATTTTCATCGTTGCAGCTTTCTTGCAGGTAAATGTTCGAAATACCCCCAGAGAGCTGTTGAATAGCACATACCTTCACATACGCCACAGCTACATGTGTAACAAAGAGAATGTAATATGTATACAAGGCAGTGCGCACAGCTCAGCAGCTCTGTACATACATTTCGTTTCGAAGCACTGGTTTGTGCTCGGGTCGAAACAAGATTAATTCTCAAGCGAAATATTTTATGAGGACAAACGCAGTGAGTTATGTTTCTCGCTCGTCTGAAACAATTATCACTATGCTTCATGACGTTTGTGAACGACGAGACAACTATACGATGCTTTCATGCATTTATTCGTCGTGAGGAAGAGAAAATGGATGGAAATAACTTTTGTCCAAATTCTTCATTAACTTTCAGTATTTATACGATGATTTCACGATAATATTTAACGACCGCAATTTTCCCAATTAAATTGCATCTCTATTATTTATGCAAATTATACGATCATATTCGTGGACACCGACTTATAAATTCGAGCACAGTAGCTGGCCGGCTAGCGCGTCTGCCTTGCAATCGAAAGATCCCGGGTGCAATACTGGTGACTGGCTATATTGGTTGTGGTTTTCCATGAGTTTTCACAACCATTTCACGAAAATGTTGGGATAGTTCTTCCACCAAAAGGCACGATTACCTCTTTACCCGCTCTTTTCCATTTCCGACCCTTTACGATAAGTCGCAAGGATTAAGGGAGCTTACTTGGTCTTTCCAAAACGAAAACAATTATGCACCTAATCAGGCGGTGAATTTTGTGTGGTGAAAATTCCAGATGGGTCATATGTGAGACCGTGGAAATGAGGGTTCAAACTGATGGTAGTTGTGCACAATCGTTGATACTTGTGAATTTGACGCTCGTGTATAAAAGTATTTCTTGAGAACTTCACACGTATTCAAGCTCGCTAGTTTAACTTGGACCTTGCAAGAAGGCAACACCCGGCGGTACAATATGGATGTGTAAAAAAACAAAAGGACGGTAGGGAGGGGAGATGATCTTGTCTTGGGACCCAGGGGTAACGGACACGTTCAACCTCGACTTTGGGAAACCATAATATACAAAAACTTTTTTCTGTATCTAAAACCTTATTACCAACACTTTGCTGCGATCTCCAGCTTCTGGTAATAGGTCGGCCATTCTTCTCGCCACGCTCTCAAAATAGCCAAACATCGCACTTAAACTTTAGCGATTTGCCATCTGGTTGGGACAGTCGATGGCTGTTGTGCGGAAAAACTCGTATCGTAAGACGTCTAGCAATCGAATGCTTTGCGCTATCTGGTTTGGAATCACCACTTGAAATGATATAATCCGCTTATGTAAGGCCTACTCCTTACACCCCCAAAATGATGAGGTATATCGTTCTAAAGTATAGACGTCTCTGTTTGGAACTTCCAAAAATATATGGCTGTACGGAAACAGGACAAAGAAAATAAAAAGATGGACGATTCGGAAATACAGCTACTCGACTGGGGCGATGTCTGACGTAAATCTTGTTTTAAAAAGAAAAACGCTGACAACATTTCTACATCTAAGCCTACATGCAATAAACTGCACAAATGACACTATTGAAACAGTAAAAGCATCCGTCAAAAAATTACTCAAGATAATTGAGCCATATCTTAACTCATAAGCACAATTTTTTAACAGGATAACAAGTTTTATTTAAATATTCAGTTGACTGCACAAAGTATGAATCAAATACGATAAAACTGCCTTTTTTAAATGTCGCGTTCGCTTGCGTACTGGAAAAAACATGCACTCTAAATAATAACCGATCTTCCGAGAATGCTGGAACTAAAACTGAGTTTTTTCAGTAACATGATTTGTCACATCTTCAGATTTTGTTTTGAGCGTTGCATTGAGGTTTAGTTATTTGAATGATTTGTGTGCAAACAATTTCGATGTCGATCATGTACAAATATTTTTCGATCGTTGAGGGAGAAACTCGTATTTAGCGGAGAGTCTAGCAACAAAAGCATTTGAACACAGGCTGACAATAGTTTCAAGCGCCAAATTTTCCTCTGTATCTGCGCTAGATTTATTATTACATTAATTGAATATAATATGCTTTAAACAATGGTTTGTAATTAAACTGTGACAAACCCTATTAGCGGAACACTATTAACTAAATACGACGTGACGTCATCGGTATCGTTCGCGAAGGGACCCAAGAAATAGTATTACATATTGTTGTCAATGGGTAAGTTGCAACATGACATGACCATGAAGACGAGTGGGATAAAATAAATAAAAGGATGGAAATGAAATAGAAACCAGTATGTCCAGCACATGGGAGATGTATGGGCGAACGGAAATGAATTAGTTAAGGACAGAGAAAAATGAACGGTTAGCTGGGAGCATTGTGTTTTCCTTGACGTGGCACGCGAAGACGTGAAAAAATAAAACAAGGGTAGGGACATTCGCAAAGAATGATGGATCTGTCTATATACTAACACATACCAACACATACGGGTGAGCTGTGAAAATACATTCCGATGAGTCACTCTCACCGGCCGGTTTTTCATAACATTCTTCTTTTATCGCCTAATTTGAGGGATCTGATTAACTGTTATGATAGAAATATCAAGGCAACTGATTTTTAGCTTATTCACGGCAGTTAAGTATACCTGGCTGTAAAAATTGTGTTCAATTTAAGTTAATGCTCAAGAATGTTGCGCATAAAAAAGTTATTTTCTTGGATGTAAGACTAAATACAAAATAGCTTACACATATTTTTGAGAAAATTTCAAGGAAATTCATAAACACTTTCCACGCATAGGTGTGAATTGGTTATTTTGTAGACAGATATCTCACGTAACTTTCGAGGTAAATGTTTCAATGCTTGTCTATTTAAATAGATTTATACAGTCGTCTTTCCTTTCAATATTTCTGAAAATTGCTTCAAACCTGCAACTTTTACAGTGCTGTGGTCAAAACGAGCATAACTAATTAAATAAAACATCGTTTAAATGCTTCATCCAACTCCAAACTAACCCCAACTAACACAAAATGAGAAAAAGACACGAAACCTTAAATCCTTTCAATTTTCTTTTTATAATAATCGAGAAATTTGGTGAGAGGTCAGATATGAGAGGCATAAATACACTGAATTCGAATGATTAAGCTCCGAAATCTATTACAAAAGACCAGCGTTCTTGTCGACTTGTTGGGTATCAGTGTTAAAAAGGAATCACTCCATTAGTCATTTAGAATGCGTGGTTTCCAAACTTCTGGAAAATTTCCCAGAAAAGTTTTTAACATCATTTTATTTTGGTCAGTTAGTTGGTCAGTTCGACGGCTAGCCACGCCAACAAGTTAGCAGCGGCGCTAGGCCGAGGCATTTAGCGGCCCGAAAATTTCAAACAATTTAAAAAAATCATTAGGGGTTAATTGTTCCCAGATTGTTCTGAAAAAAGCTTTTTGTCAAGATATTGTAAACAAATATTAAAAAAAAACAATCAAGCTGTTTTAAACACAGGTTATTATAGGTTATTAATATATTCTTCATACACATTCACACATTCCAAGGAGACTTTTCAAAGAACCGTTTTCACCTGTGACTTGAAATTAGTTGAAACGGAAAGAGCAAAAAATTATTCGGGTAGTTTGTCTTTTTGGAAATCTCAGCGTTCTTCTATTTACAATAGAAATAATGTTTTCCGCAAAATATCTCGTCGAGATGGTTGACTGGCTGTCACACAACACAAGTACCTATTTACCCAAGAAATCTGCATTTAAAATGCAGTTAAAACTTTAAGAATATTTATATCACTTCAAAAATGTCTGTCCACTAGCGGAATCGAACTCTGGACCTCTGATTTTCATGTTTTCAGTTAAAACGTTTTTGAACCAGAACGACATACAAGAGTTTTTTCAGTTTACGCGGATGTTCCTTTCACAGGTTATTAAGATTTGAGCTAATGGCCTACAAAGCTCAGAGGGCTTGTCTGTGGGAGTAATAACTACACGTCGGTTGACGTATCCTCGAGACAATTTGACATAAATATTAAACCAGATAAGGACTGAGTTCACGTAATACAAAAAAAATTGTAAGATAAATTGCAAAATATAATGGAATTGAATCCAGTAATCATAATCAACTAAGTCATAATTGTGAAAGAGGCTTCTTGAAAAAGACACAGACTAATTTTCAATATAACGCTAGCTTTTCGTTGCGTGTATACATTGGTATCTCACATGAGTTTTCATACATGTGGGTGAGCATCTCAAGAATGCAATTGTATCAAGGAAGCTTAGGGTCTCAAAAGGTAATATAATTTATGCTAATTACAATGAAATTACATTGTTGAAAGTGAGACTGTGTATTCTTATTCATCATCTAAGGGTGAAATTCAAGTAAGAACTTACGGCATTGCAAAAGTTCACAAAATGAACAGTCAAACACAAATTTCATACTAATGAGAAATAACATTCACTTAGTTTTGCGCTCGTATAAACTGCTAAGAGAAATTTTCTGCAAACAGTAGGTAAATCAGGGAAAACTGCCTCTACACACGTTGAACTGTGCTTCATTGTTCATTCGGAAAGAAAATTAGATAGGTGCTGATTACAGTTCGTTAGGTCGACGAAATTGCAATACATATATTGTAAGGATGGAATTGAACAGCGCCAGTAACATTAGATGGTACACTTTATGTCAAAATGTTGCACACGGTGAGCACGAATGAAGTTGTTAATACAACCTTTGTGCAAAGCGTTTCAAGCATCTGAAGCTCTCGATGGCAAATGCGCGCCAATGCCATGTTGCCAATGCCAATGACAAAGTAGGTTCTACGTTTATTAAATTTGGCGTCTGTTACCGACACAATTAAACTCCTTGGTGGTAAATCTAAATTCTGCTTAAAATATGTCACCATTGAAGTAAAGTACCTTGATTCTGTGATACAAAGTGCGCTCACATTTGTTTCAACACATGGTTTGCTATGAAACACAAATAGAAGAAGCTTGAGACTTATAGTTTTCAGTTCTTGATGGTATACCAATTACTCAAGCTAATTCGAGAGGAAAATGTGTCAAAGGGTTGACTATACACATCTAAAACTTGCTTGATTAAGGAGAATATAGGCCTATTTTGCATTGTCGTCACGGCTGGCGAACAGTTTCGCCGGAAAAGTTTTCCTTTTAACCAATTCACATAGCTAGTGCATTATTTCTTGAAAAGTAACCACCAAAGAAGGAAAGTTCATCATTCGACCAATCACAATGAGCCTGTTTGTTTACCGTTACAGTTGCCGACTCCATTGAGACTAGAGAACTTGTTCTCTTTATTATAGATATATAACAAAAGTTTAAAGATCAGCAAAAAGTTTTGATGGTGGATTTTTTTCTTTATCTTCTTAGTTCACTTTTCTTAACTGTATCAAAATTCTGTATCTTTCAAAAGTAAATCGATAGTTAAGTAATTTACGTTGGTGAAATTTTCTCTTGATGAGCATTAGTTGGAAACTGAAAACCTTGATAATCATTGTCCCTTATATGCAAGTCCTTCATTCAATGAGCGATGAGAATGAATCAATTGAAAATCAGCGTATCCGTAGAGTCTGTATACTCCGTTATTAAATTCAACGAAAGTGGTTGTTACTATTTTCTTTCAGTGAAATTTTTGAAAAATTGTTTTGAATTTTAATTTATAGCCCCGTGAAGGAAATACTGAATTGAAACACCTACTACCGATCAGTGATAAATGAGCAGCAATAATTCAGCATATTATTCTGATAAGGTATCTTTTGTTCGGCCTCATATATACTATCATATATCTACACTCCATGTGCAAGTGCATTCTGTTTTATCGTAATCCATGCTCATTTGAATCGTGCACATCTAGTTATCATGAAACTGTGAAACAGTATTAGTTAACTCAGTTAGACAATTGCCGGTTAGTTAGCCACCCGATGGTTTGCATAGTGGCCTAATTTTGAACAGGCGCTTAAATCTCACGGGAAGTGTTCGTACTCCCACTCCTAGTTTCAGAGGCAAAACACAAAACTTTGAATTTGGTATCGTGTCGCTTCAGACGATAATACTGGAATATTGAGCAAATCAAGTGCCTAGAATATGAGAGTTGTAACCAGATTGCAAAGTAGTTAGGGAAATTAGCTTGCTTCCTCATGCTACGAAATCTACGCCCATAACTAATATTACAGCCAGTTACACATATCAAGAGAAAACTAAACGGTACAGAACTCAGTTATAGCACTGTATCTTCAAAAATGATTAGCGCATAATCATTTTTTGTCGGCGGTCAAGAGTAGCGTAGATTGTATCTATGCTTACTAACTCAAAATCTGTTAAATCCGTTCGCTGGGTGTACAAGTTTAACAACACTCTCCTAAATGAAATGTGGAGTTGTTAATTGACAGCTCAGAATCTTTGAATGAAATTAACGTAAAGTGGGAAAATTAAGTTTCCTAAACATAATACAATAAGTAAGAACGCTGAATAAACTAAATTTGAATTCTGCTGAAGTAACTAGTCAAGATTGATTTCCATTAAAGTACGTGCCCAGTTTAATAAACTGGAGCTGCCTGCTCAGCAGTTCTCCATTAAAATAGTTCTAATAAAACCAGATTTAATGTTAAAACGTTTATTTCTAAATAAAGCATGCTAAAGATTTCTAAATATGGATAAGATGGTGCTCACGTTTGTTACATACGATAGAAATCCATCATTATTATTCCGCTGAAGTTGTGTACGCATACATTGCATTAGTTCTCAGCAATGGAGCACTATAAACTTACACTTTAAATGGCGATTTCTAGCAATGGTTCTAAGTGCATTCCGACTCGCACTTTGAATATGCTAGCCGTGCATTTTTATTAGGAAAAGAAAGGAAGCTGGTCTACACTAACACTCTAAATCAATTCTAAAAAGCGACTTATAACTCTTCTTATTAATCAACCCTTCCTTCCCAGGTTCAGCCTTGACTGGTCTGGACAACACCGTGTTATCCAGGAAAGTATGTCCGCTGCTGATGGCTAATCCTTGTTCCTGCGTCCGGTCCGACGTCGGCCACCGTCCCTGATCCCGTCATCACGTGATTGAAGCTTTTCCGGCAGACAGGGAAATGCACGCTGGAGACTTGGTGGGGGACGCAGTGTATGCGAGGAAAGAGCGGAATAGTCACTGTGCCTCTAACTTGCTAACGAAGAAAAGCCTGAGTGATCCATTATGTAATTTTTGACGAAGACCAGGTTTATTCTAAGCTAGGAAATGTGTGTTTTTCTACGTTTAATGTTTTTTGGTCCTGAAATGCGCCTAACATGTCGTCGTGACAAGTACTGAATGTCACTTTAACACGACGTTAGGCTAGAGACTCTCTTAGGGCCAGAAGAAAACAATCAACATCAAAGCAACGTCGAAAAAAAGCTTACATTATTTACCACTGCTCTGAAACCTGCGTCAACCAAGCTTAAAGCTTGTATATACATATTTCAGATTTTCATAGAAATAAATCTGAAAATAACGCCATAAGGATAACGCTGTACACCAGTTATTTAGAATGCAATGCAATGTTCAGCGCATACTGTAAATTATGCATCCCGTTGAAAACAAGTACCAAGCATAATGCACTTTGAGTGCTGCACCGGTAATGGCCTGCTTATACTCTGCAGTGATGCATGTGCTCAAGCTTCCCTCCAGTAGAAGTTGAGGTGAAAATAGCATTAGGTTAAAATAAATGTGCTCTATATAGGGTGACTGTCGTTTGAAAATAGAGAGCTAGCTAGTTCAATTTAGATTTAGCACAATAATGGAAACATGGGAGCCCCCATTCGCAGACCTCATTCTAGCCGTATGCCTTTTGATTGCTTCTTTTTTGTGGTCTGAATAGATTGGGGTGACCACCGGGACCATGTATCGCCATTCTACTCTTTATCTGGTGTTGGTCGAGGCGATAATCGTATTGATTCATTAGATCCGGTGTTGATGGCAGGTCCCTTCCCCTCAACAGGGCCTGTTTCTTTATCCGGGTGGCCTCAGGCGAGATCAAAACTCATTGGAACGCGTCTACCGAACACAACCGCCGACTCCGACGCCTACGCCGACGCGACGCCAACGTCGAGGACGACGACGACGCCTAGAAACCATCGTAAGTATTTCACAAATTCAAACCACGTCGCCGTGTTCTATTCGCCCGAGCTCCTGTTTCTGGAATAGGCGAGTATATGTGTGTGTGTATGTGTATGAGCGTGTGTATGTGTGCGTTCGTTCGTTTTCACAGCACTGCACCGTTGAAGCCCTGGGTTTTGATCTTCAGACCAGCGAGGGTGCGCAATCGAGGATTAGGCCAATAAGAATCTTATTTGCTGCGAACTTCTATTGTGACTTTCCATACAATTCAGCTAGACTTAATATACAATTCGAAACCGCTCTTTCATCCCGCAAGGAATAAAGATGATATCGAACTTAGATTAGGTGCAGACTGTAGCATATACTCCAAAGAAATATTACATAAAGAATATATTTTTTTTGCAAGTCTCCCAACCGACTAGATAGAAGTCTTTACATTTCCAATATCGTAAGCGTTCACCTTCAGTCACCCATGAAATGCAGTTAAGAAATTGATCTCTCGCCTTTCGATGCATATTTCAACATGGTCTCATAGCATAGGTATGATTTCGAGTATAGTAACATGTGCGGTGAATTTTACTAAATTCAAGTTTGAACGCCGAAAACCTCGCTGATAAATTAATACCACATGGAAGAAATTGTTCCTATACGTGAAAAGAATCAATAACTTCCTTTTCTATTATAAAAAGTTTGAAGAATCAGCCCCTACCTATTTGCCATACCAAAAAGCAGTGGGGCAATTTTCCCGTCAGCGGAAGTCGGAAAACCTACAGTGTGCTTCAAGGACGGTAAGAAAATATTGCAAAAGTCTAAAAATAGGTTCAATTTAGAAGAATTTCGACTATTGTGAATCCCGTCAGCTGTCACTTCAAGGGTTGTTCTTTATTGAAATTTGATAGGATTTCCGCTCAGTAAGTTTTAAAAATTATCGATTAAAGCAACCTCCAATAAGGTTATTAACGTGCTGTGGCTTCTCAATTATTTTCCGCGAGGAAAACTCGGGTTTAAGTTAAATTATCAGACAGACCGTGATTTTGCAGAACCTGATCGGGGTTTGGCTGGCTGTTAGTCGGCACCAGGTGGCGGCTATAAGCGAACGTTAAGCGATACGATGCTAAACTCGGCAGAGAGGTGGCGGTAAACCAATTTCAACTCAATTTGCCAGTTCATGTTTCGCTCAATTTAAAGCCGTATTCGTGTGTCAAAATTAAACTTTCCAATAAGGTGCTAACAATGACGTGAACAAACAACCTGGCTCTGTTGTACTTTTGGCCTAAAGCTTCATACAGGTTCAAGATCCATTGCGCAAAGGTGAATCTACCACCTTACTTACTAACTTATGGATTCGAACGCCTGATCTAAGAAGTTATCGATGTTAGGATGAAACATCACAGCTGCGTAAGGCTTACTTAGGAAATTCTTGAGATATACCTTATCAAATGCAATACAAAACTTGAAAGAAAGAGATTGGAAATGTATGTGGTCGTGCTATATATTATGCGGATAAATTAAAAGAGGAGGTTCCCAAATGGAGGAAACCACTTTGTGAGCATTTTGTTATTTAATTATATAGTTATTTCCTTCGCATATTTTAGTGGTTATAAACCCGTCGTGAGCCTGACTTCTAAAGTACTTATACTTAACCTGCAGTAAAAGAATCAGATAAGAGGTTATGGTAGTTTATGAGTTGGGGGTGCACTCGGAAGTGCTCCATAGCTTTAAAAACAATCAAGCCTACAAAAAATATGTTTTCTTCGAGAATTATTTCTCGGAACACTACAAACTACTTTGCACTACGGGCGCCCAAAAAAAATGCCTGGTGTAGCGCTAAGAAGCCATGACTCTCACCTTTTTCTTTCTACCTTTCCCGCAGATTTAATTTCCCTTCTCAGCGAAACGACGGCGAGACGGACGAGACGTAGCTCACGTAGTGACGGAGACGAAGCTCTAAGTGGAGAAAGGGAATTGAAAAAGATGGAAGGAATTTGGGAAAGAACGTGGAGGATGATCACAATGAATAAAAAATCTCGAAGTCTAACTGAAAGATATTAATAATTATTTAATGCTTTGGCCTTGGGTTTTAGATGAGAACATGAGCGCTGTGTACCAATAGGCTCGTTGGGCCAATGCACGGGTGGCTGCCAAACAGGCAATATGAAGATACAATTGTTTAATGTGATTGAAGGTAAGTAATGACAGCACTAAACTGATTGGAAGAGAAACGGAACCGTAACGTAAATCTTTTTTACTGCTACTTGGTGTACTGCGTAAATGTCTCTATGGGACTTGTATCGTTGTCTAGCCCCCAAATGTAAAATTAAAAAAGAGAGTAAATTAAATGCGTGTGTTGAGATAGTTAAAAGCAATTAATTCAGCACATTAATGGTTGTACGTTTTTGAATTGGGTGGTTTGAATTTCCTGCAAACCAAGTCGTAACCAAGGCAATTGTTCCGAGGAATTTGCACCGTAAAAAGGTTTTTGTAAAAGTATACTACCGCGGAGAAGTAATAAAATCTATCGTTAAAAAGGTTTCTTCTAAATTCCAAGCGAAATTAAAATGGATAATAATATAGGGGGTTGGGGAATATATCGCATATCTGACTTTCAAGCAGTCAAACCAAATATGATTCGATACGAGTTATCAAAGAATAGCATTTCAGTGGAGACAGTTGAATGTTTTTATTTCCTTGGAGGAAGCCTGCTAAGAACATATCGGGTGCTCGAGAAAGACAATATTATTGCCTGGTATCGTGCATCGTTTGGCTTGGTTTGATATCCCTCGTTTAAACGGCTCAGTATTTTTATGACAGAGAAGCTTGCGTGCTCCTAAATATTATATATTCCATGTATGAGCAGCATACATTGACAACTTGATGGGGAAGGAAGATCTCTTTGTAGAATGTCAATGATGAAATTGCAGAGCAGGAGTTGGAGAAAAAAAAATCTTGGGAGTACACTTAAGTAACACTCTTGTTTGGAGTGGCCGTGTTAAAAAACTAGCGCCCCAGATAGCTTCCGCTTACTTCTTGATTTAGCGAGTAATGCAAATTGCAACGTTAAAAATATTACTATTGATGTATTATGCATATATACAATCAAAACTGAAGGATGGAATTCTATTATTAAGGGCAATAGTGTTGTTTCTAAAAGACTGTTCGTTTTGCAAAAAAACAAAAAAAACATTAAGGTATGCAGCAGAAGTGTATTATACAAAGATACATGCAAACCGCTTTTTAGACGTTTTAAGATCCTGACCCTCTCTGGCCTTTATTGGATGAGCGGAGAGAAGACTTCAATTTAATATAGCACCTACAATAGAAAACACTATGTAACTATGACCATGTAAACTTCTAACAAATAAAATATTTGTTAGAAGTTTTCAGCAGTTTAACCCAGTTATTAACAGTTTTTTTT
>QKMV01000459.1:0-22609 GCA_003287335.1 Lednia tumana
ATTATATATATATCGTACTGTGCTCCTCGTGGTCCAAGTGGGCGAGTAAATTTATGCCGTAGAGTTTTTTGGCGCATCCACCGACTTCCGGGGTAGCCCCACTACCGTACTACCGACTAACCGACTAACCGACTACCGTAGCTATCGACTTACTGACGATTCGGCATGTAGTTTTACTGAAACAATAAAAAGCACACCACTCGATTTGAACCCTACCCCACTGCAAAAGAACGCATGGAAGCAAATACCGAACGCTATACGAAAGCAGCTGGCTGCTCTCAATATTCAGCAAGGTCCCGATCACCCTAGCTGCTGTATGCCTACGCGCCGGCGCAATACTCGCGCGCGGTGACGAAACGCAAAATAAACTCGACGCCATAAATATATGTACATAGTTTCCCGCGCACTGACGTTTTTAGAGTCGTGTGCAGTCCACCATAGCGACCACTACTGGACAACTGCACATCTACATTTCAAATGATAAGCTTTTACAAGCTTTCCATGAAAAAAAAAACGGCACATAAAAATATTGAAATGCGTGGCGTAAAAGTGTGGCGTGTTCACCGGACATATGGCGAGCTGAGCGCGCGTCGTGTCGTGTCCCGACTCACGGCATCTATTCATTACCTCCAATGTGGTACTAAAGCTAATGCCATGCACGTGGCCAGTCAGTGATAACGTGTGCCCGCCCGCTCGCCCACCCGTCTGATTACTGCACTCTGGCGATGGAGCCTTGCTGGGATGGACACATTGGGATAAACGTGCGTAATTATTTGTAGATTAAAACGTACCAAAGGCGGTATCTAGTCCATACATACTGATCTTCCGAATGTATCTTCGGTAGAGTAACTATAACCATGCTTTCCAAGGATCTTTTCAGGGCAAAAAGTACTTAAAACGAGAGCAAACCCGCGTGAGCCCTACACCTTCATGCTCCGGCTCACAAAATAACCTGCGTTCTACCGCTGTAGACATAAATAATACAAAGAAAAATAACCCCTTCTTTAAATACACATTTTTAATTGCTACTTGTAAGATGTTTTTTTTTTTTTAACTTTTTATAGATAATTTTTGCAGTTTCCCTTGAATTTTACTGTAATTTTCTGCATTGGCATAACTATATAATAGTAATTAAACATTTCAGTTTTGTGTTTTGCTAATTCAAACAATTATTTCCATTCTAATTTGAACTTCTGAAAATTTCGTTTGAACAATTGACGTGTGTGTGTGCGTACGTCTTGTGCGCGTGTGAATGTGTGTGTGAGTGTGTGTGTGTGTGAGTGTGTGTGTGTGTGAGTGTGTGTGTGTGTGTGGTAAAAATACGGCGGCTTTCGACACGTCGTTACTCGTTAGGATGTGTGTAAATTAATGAGCCGACTTTGGGCGTGAACGGTAGTGCAGTGCGCGGTTTGAAAAACAATCATCTATTTTCAACCGAGTCAGTCGAAAATTATGAGTCGTAGGGAGGGCGGGTGAAGATGAGACGTCAAAACTATGGCGTGTGATTGTTTTCAAATTTGATTGATTACACATTTTAGATTTTATTTTCAGTTTAAATACGAGTTTGGAATTAGATAACATTATGCTTTTAAAATCACGTTGCTCTTCAAATGCTATCAGGCGTGGGATCTGTATATTGTGTACAAAAATAACTACTCGTTTCTAATAAATTTCACGTGTTTTATTTTCACTGCCCATTGAAAGGCAGAGGCACTTTGAGTGGAAACGAGTGACATCTAAGGTGACAATTTCACGCAATCGCAAACGCTTTATTTTGCTCCACCCTCGCATAGGGTCCCTACGCTCTCCTGGTCAAACTTAGAAGACAACGCACCAAACAATAACCGATAACAACTGAAACCGGAGGCCGAGGGTTCTATTTCGCGCGCAGAAATACCTTTTTGAAGCGATATTAATATTCTTCAAGCATGCATGTTTATTAAGTCATTACTTTCGCAATCAACTTTATTACCCACGTATATTTGCATCTCGCTAGAAACGCGCTGATTAAATATTGAAACAATTATGTGATAGCGCCGCTGGTAAGCTAATGTGACATGACCAGTAGGCTTACATTAATTAGGCTGCATCTTATTCACGTGCGCTCACTTCAGCGGGTATCTCTTTCAACGCGGGACCACTCGGAGTAAATAGCAAGTCAATATAATTGTCCTTTGTGGTTCCCCAATAATGGCAGAACAATTCACTGTTCCCGGCATTCTAACGCGTTTACTAATGCCATTGCTGGTTTCCTCTCGAAAACATTTGCTTTCTCGTCGGATATGGGCTACTTTGGTGAACTATGCAAATGGACTCCCCTCCCCCCTGCCCCCTCCAACCCTGCCAGGATGCTGCTTTTGTTCTGCTTCTGCTTTAATTAAATGGAGGCCGATTGGGGTGTAAATCATTTAAGAGTTTCGTAGCCGCCGGGCGTCTTCCATATGTACACTACCTTGGCCCTGACTACCAGCCAGACCCTCGAGATGGCTCCCTGGCAACGCGTCTGCTGCCACCGCCGCCGCCACCGCCGCCACCCCAAGATCTTGAAGTTTAACAAAATCTAATTAATGTTCTACTAGAGATTATCTTTAAACGAGCTATTTTTCCTTTCTTCGAGTCAAATGAAGCGCGTAGCGCCGTGAGCCTGTTTTTCATTTGCTTCGCGCGCGAGCACGGCGTCGCTGTTTGTTACTCACGGAAACGTGCAGAGCGCAGTGCCAACCTTTTGACAGCATTCTTTTGATATTGAAATTAAACAAGAACGCGACGGCGTCTTTCGTTAGCTTCAAATTAAGTGAACCCGTGTTTTTTTCATACGAAGTTAATTTCTTTTTTGTGTTGTTGTGTTATGCGTACGTGATGGAAATTGCGAAGAAAAGGCGGCATTTTACTGCGGCGCTGATGAAATTTATTTTCATCCATAATAAGCAATCAGGATGCGTCCTGATTGCTTATTATGTGCTCAGACATTCGCGGCGACACAATGAACGGAATTGAAGGTGGAAAATATCTTGACATCAGAAAGATTAAGCCAAAGTCGACTGAAACGACCTGCCGTCTCCACTCTCGCTATTTTATGGAAGCACTTAGTTCCATCTAAATCTGGTAAGAATATGACACGTTAACCATGCCGTTCTATTTAATTATGGATACCTGACACTTTTAGGGAGTGATAAATATGCAGAAGGTAGAAAATGGTCTTCAAAGGGAAGACTTCAAGCAACTGATAAAAACTGAACGACAACACGGTCAAAAATCCAAATAGTTCGACAAGTTTAACAAATGCAGCTTCCCGTAAAAGCGCTCCGGTGGGAAAAGATTGAACTAATTTTGATTTCTGCCATGCAGTGCTATTTTTGTGGAGTGGAGAGATCTGGCATCAGAAAAAACATGTGATATAAGTTGGCTGCATGATCTAGCGAGTCTGACGGGGCGAGGGGAGTTGCCGAATTTGCGCACTTTGGCGGCTGGCTTGCTTATTGAATGCCGTCGTCAGAAGGAAGTAGGCGAGGAACGGATAGGAAAGGAAAAGAGAGATGAGGAGGGGATGGAGGAGACAGACGTCGGAAGGACGGTTTGCGGTGGTAGGTTTGCATTAGATAGCGACAGGTGGCGTGGACCAGATCGCGGGTCTTCTGTCTTCATCCGTTGCCACCTGGCACTCGCCCCCCCCCCACCCCCGCCCACCCCACGGCCACCACCTAGACAACCCCCGCATCCTTCACGTCAACGTCATGGAATACACGCGTCGGCGGCAAAATGAAACGGGCCTGGTTTAAGTGTTGAGACTAATGAAAAATTACGTGCGATGTGCAAAAAAGCAAAATGTGAGCCGCGACTTTGAAGAGAGAACCAGTGTTTTTTTCCACCCCAACCCCTTTTTGCTGTTATTCAGCTCGAAAGCAAACACAGCATTCGGAAAAAATAATTTGTCTTCCGGCAAAATCTCTTCAAAAGACATGAACGAAAAGTGACCCAATTAATAGCATGACAACCTTTTTTTTATTATTAAAAAAAGTCTTCATTTAGCTCGTACCTACACAAGAGCCCGCAAAATTGGGTTACCTCAGCCTGCCTTGATTACTTGGCTTCCTGACTGACGTCCCTTTCTGAGAGTCAAATTGGACAACTTGCCTGTTAATTCACGCTCTTTACAAAAGCGCACTTTCCCACATGAAAGCAACCCCAAGTATCCATTAATGGTCTTTTGAAAAAGACAGACTAACAGTAAATTACTAGTCGTTTGACGCTAAATTATTCTCAGCCGTGTGTCAGCCGGCCAGCTGGCCCGGCCCGCCAAATCGGTTGATTCATTACACTTCGTTGATTTGTCCGTCGGCGTCCACCCTTTTTCCAACCCAATTTCCATCCCTCTCTTTCTCCGTCCAGGCTGCCTAGTCTGTTCTCACCTCGAGTTGCTTTACATGCACACCTACTCGTATCATTCGCAATCGCCGAGCCACGGCTAATTGGATCGGGTAATCAGACCTCCCGAGAAATCAGTGTCAATTGAAGGTGTACCTGCATAGCCTCATTGCTATTCAAGCCCCACGGTTATCAATATTATCACTTCGCAACGAGCTGTCTCCAAATATCGCCGAACGGACCAGGAGTTTGACTCTATAGAAAACGGAGTCGGAATAACGCGTTGCTTTCGGGAGTCTAGTCTTTCGGGAATTTTTTAGACGAGCTTCCTTTCCTTTTTCGTCACGAATAAGAGGCTTTATCCGAGAGGTCACACTGAAAACATTATTTATGTATAAATTAATAAACATGGCTTAATCTTTCTTGAATACAAATAGAGACAATGGCAAGTTTTATTACGTGAATGTTTGTTTTTTACTGTTCCAATTAGGCGTCTTAAATGTTTAATATTATTTCCTTTGCCTGGGCGGAAGCTAATTTTTCAACAAAATGCTCGAGGCTAATACGTTTTTCCTACGCCTCGGATTCCGCGCCGACGCTTGTGATCGCAGAGAAAGGAAATTAAAAACTTGAGTTTTCCTCCTCCTTCTCATCCCCCGAAGAAGTTTACACGCATATACCTCCTAGTCGTACTCTATTCCTGCCATTTCCTACTCAATATAGCTATTAAAAAAGTTTTTATCTTTCTTCGGAAACTGATAAAAGTAAATCCGGCTGGTTGTTCGGGCTCCGGCCGCGCGCGGCGTGGCGATAGCAAGTTTTATCGCGGCTCGGAGGTGTTGGATGGGGCTATGACAGACGGAGATTACCTTTGTCTTTTTCAGCCCGCCGCGTTTACGATGCCCAATCATGGGCCGGGATCTGCCAGCCTCGAGACTCGAGTCGATACTATAGCTCTCGACACCTACCGACCGACCGACGGACCGACCGGACTTTATATTGCACCCCGAGAAAACGTCATAAAACACTATATCAGCGTTTCGCGTTTTATTGGCTAATGCAAAACACTCCGAGTTAACAGCTGCAATTGGCACGCTGTAACGCACCTTCTGTTTTGTCGATGGGGGAGAAAAACAGTGGGCGGAAAACGAATTTCATTACAGGGCGGAGGGTTTATAGCATAGGTATATTGTACATTGTGTACCAATCTATCTGTTATCATCGTCTGATACCGAATTGTATTCGGTTACCAGTTTTCAACCGCCATTAAGCATCGTGAACAACGATTATAATCTATAAAACAAATATGGGAGTGGTTTTCAAAGTTTTTCTCAACCCATACTGTTGCATTTTAATAACCCTACACATTTTCCGAGTTCACAAGATAACATTAAATATTCAGTAGGCCATAAAAATCGAGTATTAAAAAGTTTTTACCAAGAAAAGAATGAGGTGAAACCACCATGCTTATTTTTTTGCCACGGTGGTTTTGGCATACACTCATCGCAAAATGAAACAACTGGTTTTTTCCTTTTTTTTAAAAGACAACATGAAATGAAATTTAAAATATCTAGAGCTGTATTCTTTTCATATGGCTTCCAGCGGGAGTGTTTGTACAAAGTGACTTGGCATGAAATGCCAAATGCCGAGCTCGAAGGCATATTCCAGAGCACAGCATACTCTGGCATTTGACGTCGCAATTCAACGGAAACTTTACACAACAAGTACTTAATATAAAAAGAAACGTCCGACGAATGACATTTGCACGTTTCAAATTATCTGCTAGATTGAAATGGAGATATTGTAGAGAAAACCCCACATCTCCACATAAACGGCACCTACACCAAGTTTCCAGAGACAATTGATTCTCGACGGTGTTTGTTCGAACGTGGTCTCCTCGATCCCTCGCGCGCTGTTTTGTTTGCAAGCAAGCTCAAAGCATCTTTCAGCTCAGCCCATAGCTCAATGTTGTAGTGGACGCGTATGCTTATGTTCCAGTGATTAGAATGGCTCTCGAATAAGATGGCCACTGAGCAGAATTACCGCCTGCGCTTTCTGGTCCGTGTTCACGACTTTGGGAAATCCCTGCACCGCTTTATGACGAGGCAGACTTGCTTACATGCTTCGTTTTTAACTCGAGGTAATAATATTTTCAAAAGCAAAAGTTTTCGGACTTTCTGAAGTGAATCAAGTTATAGGTGGAAGTCGTACTTACACATTGCTTTAAAAGAGACTCTATGATTTCGCTTCACTGCTACTGAAAGCTGACTTTTGATAAATAAGAAGAAGAACACTCTTGAAGAAACTTTGTAATAAAATGGATCTCGCTCTTGGAGGAAAGGAGCTGATAATATTTTGCCGACATCGTCGTGCGCAAGTATGCTGATGCTATGATGGTAAACAATCTGCGATTTCAGCGGGGTTGCATCGTATGCTCTCCCTCGTCTAGACATATTAACGTCACATCCTCCGAGCCAATCTATATACCCTGTCTTTGTCAGCGTAACCCTAACAGTTTCCTCAGCGGATTTCTTATGATTCGGCAAAGATGCGCGAGTAGGTATACCGTTTCAAGTGGTTTCTACAACAACTCAAAGTCAACCTTCAGTTTTGCGTAAAAGCTATTATCACATTACCTTCAAAGTTATAACGTGTAACGAAGGCGCAAGTAGATCCATTATAAGCCTAAGTAAAACAAAACAGCTTTGCCGAACAAAATCGAGGCATCGAAACCTAATTTCTATTCGTAAACCCCTTGGAAGAGCTTGGAGGATGATGGAAAACTTGTCGAGGGCGAGATCCCTGACGTAGAGAAACGAGGCAAGAGAAAGAATGTATCACCGACATGCTTCGTATCTCGGCTAACATTTCGAATGCATTAGGGCTGCACAGAGAAAATCACGACCGCTTTACATTCTATTATAACAGCAGAAGCTGCACCTCAAAACAGGATCAAAGCGTTGGGAAATATAGTTGGAATACATGCACCTCTTTGATATTTCACATTTCCAGATAGCAGGTATTGGAAAACTATGTTTGTTCCCTAGCTACGTGCAACTATCAGCCTAGCGTGGCATTCCTGGCTCAATACGTAGAAACATACTGAGAATGTATTCGCGAGACCAGGTAGGTTCGCGTAACGCCCCAAATCACTCTTTATCGAACCCCGGAGGGACCGCACAAAGTTTGAAACAATTTAATACAGCACAATTTGACCGAGCTATTTTTTAGAAGTTCGTGAATATTTCTCTACGTGATCAGTAGTCTGATGAGACCCTCAAATTCATCCTCTCTTGCTGGCTGTATTGTGCAATTGTTGTGTGCATTGTATGAAATTGGAAGTTGACAAAATGTATTCTTGTTGATATATTATTAATAAAAGGAGATGGCCTTGGAGAATATGATCAGAGATATAGCCAAGACAACTACCATTTTCTCCTATTTTTCTCTATGCTCGCCAAATGTATTTGTGAAAAATAAAAAGACTTAACAATCGGAGTCTAATACCTTTGAGAACGAAAACTTGTGTCGTATTTACAAGTAACGTTTTACAGTGACCTTAGCGCAGTTGAGATCTTATGATACCTTTATTAATAAACAGCACATTACACTGTATCCTGTTGTTTCTTTCTCCATGACGACCAAACTTAAGCATCGTAATTCCAGAGAAAGCAAAACGTGGTTTCTCTATTTCATCTCCAGCTTCAATGATGAAGTCCCATCTTCAAAGTAGCCAGCTAGGCTCTGCAGTGAGCTGAGGTCACCTCCGTAGCTATTTAATCCCGGTGCTATCTCGCTACAGCATGCACAGAGGAAATTGGAGTTCACATTTGGCGTAAAGACTCTATCGTCAAACGGGATGGCTCCAACTTCAGCAGTATGCATTCCACGGAACGTGACGTGGTCTCACTTGCTCCTACCAAGAGCGCCTGCTATTGTCTCGCATTGTTTCCGTCTTCCACATCTGAGGTGCCATCTTTCACTATAGCAGCGCAATTGAGACCGAATTTCATGATATGAAGCTCTCATCTGCAAAGTGCATTTCATAAACAGAAATCTCAATTTGCAGTAAACATGGGTTGAAAAATTCATGGGATTGCTATATGGATGCGATATGAAAATACATTTTCCTCTGTGGGACACATTTCCACATCGACAGTTACGTTCATGTAATAATTATGTATTCATGATTATGTGAGTGTGTCCACAGAATTTCTGTCGTCACCATCTGCGGACTGCGGTGTACACATGCAATTGCTAGGTCACATTTTCAAAGTTCGCTCTGACAAAAAATGATAACGTTTTTGTTATTCTTCCATTTCTCATCCTTGCGTTTCGAAAACTGTTTCGAAAACAGAGTTGTGTGGTCGCGTTGCCGAAGTTTTCCGTGGCTTTTTTTACTTACATTTTTCCATTTAAATTATTGCGTATATCGGCTTTTACCATGTCATGTACGAACTTCGATCCTTACTGGCCGGTTGGGAATACGCAACAAGTCGAATCAACCCGTTTTACCCGTTACCAAAGGGATACCGCTTAACGTGAACCATTAGAGTCTTGCCTCGTGAAAAAGTCAGACCAAAATTGAACCAGTTCTTAATACCGCCAAAACTCGCAAAACTAATGAAATCAGAAATCGAGAAGGATTATTCACAATAGCTCAGCCACCACACAATTGTGAGATTTACTTTTAAGCCACGTTTGCAAATATTTATGACAGGGATGCAATTTCAGTCCGTTTGCGGTGTTTAGGAATATCTGTTCGGTGTAATAACAAAGGGAAGACCTCGTGTTGCCATCCCCGTACGGCTAGCAGCGATCTAAGCATATTTTAACATATAGAAGACCTCGTGTTGCCATCCCCGTACGGCTAGCAGCGATCTAAGCATATTTTAACATATAGAAGACCTCGTGCTGCTTATCCCCGTACGGCTAGCAGCGATCTAAGCATTTTTTAACATATAGAAGACTTCGTGCTGCTTATCCCCGTACGGCTAGCAGCGATCTAAGCATATTTTAACATATAGAAGACCTCGTGCTGCTTATCCCCATGCGGCTAGCAGTGTTCGAAGCATGTATTGAAATTGGGAAGACCTCGTGTTGCCTTTTCCCGTACGGCTAGCAGTGATCGAAGTGCAGTAATCGAAGTGCGGCCTTTCCGAGAACGCGGCTTTGAAGCCACAATTCACATCATCGAGGAAGGGAGGATGGATAGAGGGATGAAGGAGGGAAGGAGTAAAAAAAAGAAGTAAGAAGGGAAAGAGGCAAATACATTGTGCATACTTTTGACCTTCCAGCAAATCTATCTCTAAGAGATGACGACAACGTATCAGATTGAAAGTCAATGCTCGCAGCCAATAACAACAAAATGAGAAGAAAGCGGACGCTCTCACGCCCCACAGCCACTTTGCCGTCCGGCTCACCAAAGACCGAACGAAGCAGGAGAGCGAAAGAGCGCACAAACAGCAAGTTTGAAATACCAACTAATCTCTTACCATGCACGCGTCGAAGAGGCTTCGCTGACCAAAGTTTCTGATGACCTCGTTCTTAGTCGATGCTGGAGCCAAGTGAACTGATAAATAAGTTCTTGAAAAATGTATGACATATATCTGTCATAATGTCCATGACATTATGTAAGTACATGTTAGTACCTGTAAGTACATCTCTATATGTATACATATTTCCTTCTGCTATAGCAGTTGGGATGTAGCCTCCGTTGAATTCGTATTATTTTCAAAGAGTTCTCGACTTATCATTACAATAAGGCTCACTCG
Organism: Lednia tumana; assembly: GCA_003287335.1. Classification (NCBI taxonomy): domain Eukaryota; kingdom Metazoa; phylum Arthropoda; class Insecta; order Plecoptera; family Nemouridae; genus Lednia; species Lednia tumana. The sequence continues at coordinate 10,140 of QKMV01000459.1, forward strand.
ATGCAAGGAATTTGGAAGATAAAAGAAAACAGAATAGGTGTACAAGAAGAAAAGGGAAGTTAGAAAATTATAAGTCAAGGAAGCGAAGAGAAAGACACGAAAGAGGTGCATAGATGTATGGATCATTCCCAGTCAGGCCAATGAGGGACACTACTTTAACAAGAAGATTGTTTTGTTCCACTAAACCCGTAGTTATCTGTGTTTTTATATGTTAACTGTGCCTGTAGATGTGCACCTGGAGTGTTTGAAGTTTAAACACACCAAAATATTCTTCCCGAATATTCCGTTGATCATCACTCATTAGGTATTCACTTCCCCCCAAATGAAAGAATCTAACTGAAGTTGGGTTCAATCGCATTTCTTTCTTGAGTGATAATATTTGCCATCCAAAGAAAGGCGCACCTAATTAATTCGGTATATGCATTAAGAGAGCATCGGCATTTTCCGAGAAGCAGGGCATGTTTAGGTCGATATGGAAAAGCGCTGAAAGATTGCCACCAGCATTTTCTTTCAGTTTACTTCAAGCATTTGGTGCGTCCGAATCCGCGGCTTCAAAGAGCATGGAAGATGCTGCTGTTTCTTTGGCAAATTAGTAAATGTACATTCTTAAGAAATATAGACTAAGCTTTCTGCCAGGAATTATGCATGATATCTAGCGCAGAATAATACTTGTTTTAAGTTGTACCGTCTTCAATGAAATTAAAATTAAACTCGTGAATTATAAAATGTACTCCGACCTGTTTAACTTGTCCAACGATATTATTGAGCCGTTCAATTTGAGCGACTGTGACGGATGAAAAGCTCTACATTTTCTTAGAGAATACTAAAAGAAAGCTGATGGTTGTCGGGTTATAATTTGTTTCATGAGCAGATACGACTTCAATTTAACAACCACGAGGGAAAAGTTTTTTCCGTGAATTTTTGCGCTTTACAAGCCAAACGGTAACTCTGTTCTTTTGTGAAACAATTGACAGGAAATGTTCTAAATATTTGAAAGTAACACGTTTTTGAGCGCAACCTATCAAAGAGTTTATCTCAAAACCGCTTCGTGTTCAATAATTTTTGACAGGACTGGCATTTTTTCCATTGATTAACTTGTGTGGAGGCCAACGGCGTGTCCAGCTTCAAAAAACCTTTCAGAATACTTTTTAAATATTACATTTTTGAGACTCATAACTTTTTAAATATCTTCGCGAGTCTTACCGCATTCTAATGAAACCATGACTACTGAATTAAAGGGCTAAATTTCCCGCGCTGATTAAAATAAAAGCAATGCAGTTCTGTTATATGAGCATGACACAGAGCTTCAATAAAATACGACTTTGAAGCTGCTTTTTATTACTGGGAATAATTCCCTGCGAACACATTAAGCCCATCTGTGCTTGAGTAGTGAGTACCGAGTACTCAGCACCGAGTCCTGAGTAGGTGTCAGCGACCTACATGCGGATTGCGGGCTGCATTACTCGAGCGTTGAAAGCATCGCCGTGCACGTGAAATTGCCACAGTGCTAAATGTACGAAACCATCCCCCGAAGATATACAGCCCCACTGTTAAGCTTGCTTAATTGCAGCCGGGAAAATACAAATAGATGCGACTTAAATGGGCACATACAAATTTCAAATTTGCAACCTACAATGATTTTATGTTGGTTTTAATATTTTAGTTGTCAAATTGAACGAAGAAAGCAAAATGAACAACTGTAAATATTGAAAACCCTCGTTTATATTGAACAAAGTAAAATACAACGTTCAGTTGGTTTTTAGTTGGTTAAGTTGAAAATTTGCCCTGAGAAATCACTGGCTGCCAATATTCACGGAACATTCATGGATCCCTTTATGTTGAGCCAGATTTTAATTCAAGCCTCTTATATTTGATTAATTTTTGCACCAAATTCAACATTGGAACCCACAAACATGTTAATCATCCTACATTTTTTGAAATAATAAACCTCTTAATCTGAGCACTTGTTTCCCAAAAAACTGATAAACAGCCTGGGTTTGAATACTAAGAAATCCGCTAAAACTTTTACAATGTTTCATAAATTCAAATTGTATATCTTTATAACATTATCATCTGATACTATACAAGTTTACAACACATTCAAATGTGAACCAACAAAAAGTGAGCTTATCGCTGGCATAATCTTGCTCTCGTGCGAGATTCACCAACACCATCATGGTACCACAGGCTATCGATATACCTATGCCCGTCGTACTGTGTATGCGAAGATGAGCATGTCTTAGAATTTCCTCGTGTCTCCAGTTTGCTTGGCATTACCTACTTTGATCATTTTCTTAATCCCCGTGTAAGCTTAAGCTTTCCAAGTCGTTACGGTAAGACCACTCTGGATTAGCATCTCTTTGGCTGGCGTGCGTGGCGCCGCCTAGCGGCAGAGCGCCCCACCGTGACGTAATGAGACACACGGTCAGATAAGTGAAAGAAATGGCGCTGCAAATGAAGAGAAGAGATAAGGACGAAATTAATGCCACGCCACGCCGCACCGCGCAGCGCGAGAAGCTGGAGGTGTGAATTGTTTGATTACACACTGCAACCGGAAACATTTAGGGGCGCTTCGCGTGACAATGAAATGTTTTGCGTTTACAGCATGACCCGTGTCGCCTCCCTTGTTCCATGTGGAGATCAAATGACAGTGTACTAATATCACACACTTCTGTATGTATGTATGTACGTGTGTGTGTATGTATGAAGAAAACACCATTAATTGCGTTGTGGAAAACGAGCAAGCTCCGGCTGCAAGTAATACGCCGTATATCGTGTTAAAACACCGTTAATTAACCCGTATTTAAGTCTCGACACCTTCGTCCGTACGCCGTTCCTGACGACGACTGCAATTACTGCAATTAAACATGCATGATTTGAATCAATTGCATGAATCACTGGCCACTTCATCATTGCACTGGGAATTTTGTGTAAATGATTTAGAACGGCCTCATAAATAAGTCATGACTTAAAGCGGTACTCTTTTCATAATTTATATATCTCGGAAGATTTTTACAGTCTGCTCCAACTATGCCGGCTACATGGGAGTTAGTTTGATAATTGATTCTGACATTGATTACTTTTCTTTTCTTCTTGCTAAAGATTGATCTTTGGACCGTTCCTAATTTAATACTAACCGTAGGCTTATGTCATGTCTGAATAGGGATATATTGTATCTAGTTTCTTTTCATCAACGTTGTCAGAATCATTAAAAAGCAGATATGTTACCAGTTCCTTACAGATCATTCGCTTACTCTTTCTTAAAATGAAAAGACCGCCGCAAGGGAAGAATGCATTACATGTATTTCCTGTGTTTGAGTTGTCTGTCGCCTCTAACATGTAACGAGATATTTGCAGAGAATATGCAACTTTTTTTAATAAACATTTCAGATTTGTCTCGAGTTGGAGCAAGAATGCATCGATGCAAATCACAGTTTGGTTTGAAAGCGGAAAGACGCGCCGAGTTAGGTTTTGTCAACGTATAGAACTGTGGATTGACTTGCCACTCGCATATTGCTTCCGGGATTCAAACGCCACCGATTTTATTACAAGCGGAGGATGCGGGAATCTGAACGGAATTATTTGAAATCCCGACGTTGACGATTTATAGTGTTTGAATTCTTACGAATATTGGAAATACATGGCATGAACGGGTCAACGCATCAGAGCACCCGCGCCTATATGCTGTATAACAGAAATAACTTCATTCTCGTTGTCTACAATTGTGAGAAAGCCGATTGACTCCTGGCCAAAGACAATAGGAAACCGATTGTAAAAGTAAGACGAGAGAATAATAGGCAACCATGCCTAGTTTTCAATGAGAGGTAACGAATGGTGTAGGAAGGAACCAGTAGTAAATCTTTTCGCCCAGTCATGATGTTCACTCGCTTTACGTGGTTGTTTTCGGTTTTTTCAACACGGATGGATCGGGAGAGGAAAGACTAACACGCTGACAGACTTGTTAGATAGATTGTGAGCAAGATAAATGATGGCACATTCACGCACCAGCCGTATGCTTTCGAGACTGTCATTGCAGGGATGCATTCTATGCCGACACGTTATAGGTTAGGTACGTTCACATGTGGTGTAGCCGGACAATGAGATGATTATGCAGTGAATTAAGCATCACGTGGTCACGAGAGGAATGCTTTGCTTGGTGTTGAAACTGCTGTTTTGAACTCAAGCTCGATTATTAATCGAAGTTATTAGGTGCACCACACGACCAAGGTGCGCGCGCCACCAGCAACATTCTTGAGCATTTCTCGAAACATGCTGGAAAGTTGCAGCGTGAAGACGACGATTATTTGAGCCACTCTTGCCTTGTGATATCATCCGTAAATAGTGGTCATAATTCACCGAAATCCCATTCCTGGACGCGCGTAACTTTCTGTTTGCTATAACACTCTTAAGTGACGGGGGTTAATTGAGCGTACACTTTTCTTTGTAGTTTTCTTTTTATCTTCTTTACAGTTCACGATTTTCATCAAAAACCGTTTACAAAATATAGCCATTATAAAATATTTAAATAAAATACGACGACATTTTACGACGCATAGCATTTTATTTAAATAGTCCATAGGTACCCCTGATAACACCACTTTGACGACGATTATAAAATTAAACTCCATTAAACATAGCATAATAGTCTCGACATTTTTCCCTACCACCTCATCAGATACATAATCACATTTGCCTTTCATGCATTACCCACAACATTTTCCCTAATTCGTCTTGTACTTTCTTCGATCAGGCAGCGATTGCAGTGTGTAAGAATCCAGCTATAATTTATATTCCCCATTCCTCTTTCCTTCCTCGCATGGAACCCATTATTAGACACTTTCCGCGTCCCCCCTCCCGCCCATTCGACCCCCCTCGGTCCCATGGGTTTGCGTGCTGCCAACGGGCTTAATTGCCCCCCTGGTCAAGACTCACACAACCGCACGGAACGTTCAGCTCGTTCCTCTTCGGATATCATCGGATCTCATCGGATGTCAGCTGCCTCACCTGGCCAGGGTTCGAAAGAGGAAACATAGGAAGAAGCTCATCACTTCATTTCCAGCCAATGACCTACTTGAGAGGAAAACTTCAAACAATCAAAATAAACTAAAATGATTAGATATAATGCCATAGATAACGTACAAGTACACGTCCAGTGAAAACAAAGGCACCGAGTGTCATGGAAGGTGAGTGTATCACAGGAAAAAGTCACCGTCAGCGAACCGTTGCCAGACTAGGACCGTCGTCTTATCTGGACCATTGCCTCCTGTGGACAAAATATTCTTATTCTACCACCGGTCCAATTGACGACTAGTGATAGGCGGAGCATGCTTTCGAATCACCTTGAGTCATCTGAATTAGCTTGGATGACTTACCTGCATTATTATTCCATCTAAAATTCCAAACTAGGTCCACTCTAAAAAAATTGCTTTCTTATCGGTTTCATGAGGTCAAAAAAGGTGGAACATCACTTGTCGTCAATTAAGGCAACGCTCTAACTATGATGAGTTTTCCTTATTACATGCAGTCTATTGCAGCCAGTCAAGAATTCGCTTAAATTCACTGTCAACGGTCACGGTTTCTTAGTTAGCAACGCTTAGACATTTTACCGATCCAGAGCAGGTGCATCAACTTGCTTCCCTATGGATATAGCGTGCACTTATCTTCGTCCCTAACAGGGTTTTCTTCAAGAAAAAGGGAAGATTTTCCGGTTAATGGATCGATTAAATTCGCATTGCACTTGTTTGGTTCTTGCACAGAACATCGTACATAAATTAACATGGTGTGCAGCGACGACTACCGAGCATGCATTTTATCTTTCACATAAAACATCTGCTTTCAGCCACGGGTTAAGGAAATGTGCTTTCGCAATGCAGAAGTTTGAAAAGACATTTGATAAAGTGCACATCCATCGTAGAGAACATTCTTGTAAACGTATCAGTTGTTTTAATTTTAAACTTTGAGCTTCCGATTAGAAACGTCCTCGTATTCGTGGAGAGAATTTGCGCTAGTTCCACTGCTGTCTTGATACATCCATGATATGCCGCCATCTTCGTGGTCGTGCTGTCAAACACAGCTTTTAAACTACCTCTCGGAATGTTCCTGTTCAATTCTAAGTAATATAAGGATTAAATTACGAAGACAATCAAATTATTTGACATTTATATCATCATCTTGCTTGGTAGTTCGTTAATCTGAAAACAACTTGTCCACCTACATGACTGCATTTTTGCTTTTCTCTAGACGGCAGTGATCCCCAAGTGCAAAGTACGGCACAGCAATATCTATAGTTCCCCTGCTGCTGTTCCAGCAACTTCTTCCACCATCTTGTATTCCATCTTGCAACATTATTACACTCGACCATAAGGGCGTGATGGCCGCACGGTCTTCATTATTACTGAAGCTAAGCCACACACACACACACACACACACACACACACATACACACACATGTGAGAGAGAGAACGCAGAAGCTTGATGCATGAGCTTTATTGCCAAGTAAACCGACGTCATCCCAGCTCCTTACGGCTCCCAGCTTTAAGCTTTATCGTCCAGATATCTCATTACGTCAACTGACACGAGCTAGCCGGGACGCGTAAAGAATGAGCAAAGAAATGAAACGAACAGCGACTGTGTGTGTTGTGTATGTGGGTGTGTGGGTAATATGAATGATGAAGGGATTTCTCAAAGCGTATAGCAGAAAATTTAAGATCTTTTCTCAACATAACAGAAAATGATCTTTTAGAGGCCACGGCTGCAGCCTGCTGAGCCGATGGCTGCTACTATATTTCTATACGCTCGTGCGCTTTTTCTCCTTCTCTGAAAAATCGTATAGAGTTTCTACTATAATACAAGTTCTGCTGCAAACTAAATGGCAAAACTTTTTACCAATCTCAAACAATCTAAAGTTGTCTTCATTATATAAGGGGCCCAGTTTGGTGTCGTAAAGTGGTGACCCATTTCCTGAAAACATACGCCTTTTTTTCGGTAGTTAGGCTCGAATTTCCCACACACATCGTCGCCGGAAAATTGGTGCAATTTTCTCGCTCCGTTTATGGAACCGAATCCAAGCAAACAAACTTTGCAGGTTGAACAATGTCTTTATGAACCGGCAAGCTCGAATATTTTCTACTACCGCAACGATGAAAATAAAATTTAAATTTAAATTTAAACTTAAACTTAAACGCGCTAATGATCCCTACATTTTAATTTACCTGTTGAACACGCTTTTATGAGGGAATTAAGAGCAGCGTTGTCTCCTTTGCGCTTAAGGCTGCACACAAAACTTCTTAATGCCGGACATAAAAACAAAGCTAATGCTCTTGTGAAAGCCATGTAATAATATTGACTTTGGTTCTTTTATGAACTTTAGCCCGTCATAATCCCTTGTCACCGAAACTGCCCAATATTACTTAGTCCCATTTGCTCAAGCTTTATCCCCCTTTCCCATGTCCACTGGCTCACTCCGTTTCCACCCTCGCCCTACCGGACATGCTCTAATGGCGGTCATCTGTCATCCCCTACAAGCCATCGGGTCTGCCAACCACGACGACCTTCCTTCGTATATCGTATGGGCTCTGCTCCCAACTCGTTCGCTGCTTGTTCTTCGAGCCACGAGCCACGGAGATACCGACACCACCGCAGCACACTTCATTGATTAGAGATGAAACTCAATCATCGGCGGTGGCGATGTTTTCGAGGGAAATTAACGCGACCGGTGTTGATTGTTTTCGTGTTGTCTTTTGGAAGTCCACTCAAGTTAACACGTTTGTCCACGGAGGGTCACTTTAGTTTGCTTAGAGCGTAAAAAACACGAGGCTAAACAATAATGTAGATAAATGTTTGTTTTAGTTTTCGAGATAACAGTGTAAGCCAGCTCAACAAAAGAGTGTGCTCGGCAGCACACGCAACGGATGGTTGTGTGAAACATCTTGCGGGTCTCTGTCAGAAAAATTGACTTTAAAAATGCTCTCACGTACAATTAACAAGTACGCTCTTGAATGCAACAAATTTTTAACTTTTCACCACTTCTTACGTTACAATTTGTCGTCAGTGTTTCGCATTTTCACACCCGCCGCTGAAGATGTCTCCAACTTAAAACGGCATGCAGCTTGACTAGAGGGGTCAGAGGAATTGAAGAAGTGGTAAAATGAGGTTGAGCACATATCGTGAAAAAAGAGTGGGATCCTTGGTTTTCAAATACATTTCTTCAAGAGAATTGTTTCAAATGCGAGAAATCCTCGTATTCAAAAGCATTTCGACAGACGCTGAATGCTCTAAATGTCTTTCGTCCTTCAGCAGGGCATGTGAAACTGTTCTGAATTACTATTCATTTGCTGCTGCGAAAATGAGTGTAGAGTTTTCTTTTTGTTCGCGTCGCATTTACTCCAGTCTCTTGTCGTGAGTGTTTTGACCTGTACTCTGTAGACACAATGCATTTGTCAAGAGTAGCTTCTCTGGGAGCCAGCCATTCATTCAGTTACAAAGGTATAGTGGTGACAAGAATTTCGTATAAAATTCCTACCTTTATTCTTGTATAGCATGCAGCTACTAGACCAAAGCCAGAATATATGTACACTGGCGTTAATGTAAAGAGGAAAGGCGTTTGCAGTAGAAATATCACGAAATGCAAGGTTCAAACATTGAATTCGATTATCCTATACATTTTTTATTGCTCCACACATTCGCCTTTATACGTGAATCACGCATGAGTTACGCGTAAGCATGTGACACAAAAACGATGTTCCCACACTCAAAAATGTCATCTGCCCTCGGGGAGCAAACGAGTCGGGAAAACGTTGACGTCCGGTCCGTGCTCGCAGCCGTGCGAACCCCGGGCGCGCCAAACGAGATTGATTCGGTACAGCCCGGCAGTTCGCGTTCCGATATGCTTTTCACCAAACTACCCGATTTTCCCGCTAAGCCAAATATCTCTCATATTTCACTGCATTCAAGAGCGAAGGTATAACGCGCGTGCATGTGGCGCCCTGCCGTTCGAAGCAACATTCTATGTGTATTTTTCTCTCTTTTATCCCCCGTCAAAAGGTTGATGGTTATTAGCTATAATATAGTATCGCATTCAGTGCATCTCATCCGACGAGTCGATGCCCTCGTGGAACGGCACTAAACTGCTGGACAAGCAATATTTAATCTAAATCTTGTAATATACGTTGGTCTCTCCAACTCTATTCTCTGTGCGAGTATTTGCAGAAATCGTTCTCGTTCACTGATTGGCCCGCTGTTTGCTCGGATATCTACGAAGTCACGCACACTGTTTCATGTGTTGCGCGAACATCATGCCGAAATCGGGCCGCGCTGTTCTGTTCATCGATTATGGGACACGATAAATAAGTAATCTCTTGGTTACCACTGCTGCGTCTTAAGTGTACGCGAGTACGACGAACGTGGGCGGAAAGAATCTAGTGCCGATTTGACAATTGCGGTATTGCGAATCGGGCTCGGCTGCAAGTGCAGTAGCCCAGATTTATTCAAGCCATTCAACCTAATAACCAGATTGGATATGCAGCAGAGTGCAGAAGAGTGTGAATGAGAAATGTCTTTGGGGTATATATTATTCGGATGCGCACACAAAGCCAAAAGAACTAAGCTCTCTCTGGATAAATATTCTTTATTGAATCCTTGGTTTGACGTTGCCGGCTAAATATTGCCACAATTTTCTTTGTTTTCTCGGGAAGCTTTGAAATAATGTTCTTTTGCTGGTATAAATAACTCGTGCTGCAAGTCATTTTATCGGAAGTCCTAATTTTCCGTGTCACATGTTTTCACGCCTATTTCCGGTGTGTTGCTTGTTACTTCCCATTACAAAACTACTTTCTGCAACGCAATTGGGTTTGATTGGTTGCATGTGGCTAATGGATGTTCGAATGGGTGTTGATATAATTGTGTATGTCTAGGCATGCCCACACACACTTCAACAAGAGCAACCTGTATGGGTGTATTCAATTGGCAATGTACCGATACTCGATGCACCTGGAAGCTATTTGAACAAGTTTCACTTATCTAGTGCTGATGCTATCACGCGTCAGGCGTCTTTTCGCTTAACACATGTTCGACTTTTACTGGGAATGTGCAAATTACGACAGTGAAAAAGTGGTTAGCATGCCGCTTATAACTTGGCACCTCCACGGTAGAAGATTATTTTGTGGGATTTCGTTTGAAAATCTGACGGACGAAGTTTCATCCTACACGTTTGTTTGGCTAATTTGTTTAATGTCAATAGCATCCACGTCTATCGGAAAAGTGTGGCGGCGGGGAATTGTGACGGAATAGCGTAACGTGTTTGTTTTGCCCAAGAAAACCAGGCCAACTCAATCCATATGTCAAAACTTGATAATATCATTATATACTGGAGGTTATTTTCTTCCTTCGCGCTGAAACAGTTCAGCGGAAAAATCGATCGCGTACATTATGTATAATACACATTTTTCACGCTCTTCTAGCAGCCCATTTGTAAATGATTGCTGATAAAACACATGGATTATGTGCTGTCTCTACATTCTTATTTTCATTTATTTGCTTCCATCCTAGATGTGAGTGATCACATCTTGATGCAGTGATGTGGGAGAACTAAGTTTAATAACCCTGCATAAAAAGAAGGCAGGCTACGGCAGAAAATGTGACACTTAGTGATGATAATTTGGAGGTGCGCGCAGCTGCTACCTGTTAGGCTGTTAGGCTGTTACCAGCGCTCGCAGCCGAGCTGAGAGTAGGTCTAATACAAGTGTGGGCCTCGGCTAAGTGTTTAAGTGGTAACATGAAGAATTCACCCAATAATAGAAGAGACGCACAAAGTGAGAGAGTGAGGGAGAGGACAAGTAGAGAGAGAGAGATTGTGTGGGAAGCGCGGAGTCGCATTTGAGAAAGTGTGAAAGAACATATAGTACTGGAGCTAGACGAAAGAACAGAAAGAAAAGGGTGATGATCCGGTACACTTTGCCACCTTCGTAGAAACATCAACAGTCGTGTGGAAATCCATTAGTTAAAATAAGACACCAAGGGCTTAAAACATGTCCCTGTCTCTGTCTCGCTCGGTGGTTCGGGGTTCGGTCGGCGGGATAGGGACCGGGAGAGATGGGAGGGTTTCCCAAGCCGTACGGATCCTGGAGACGTGGATGGGCCAATTGCCCCGACTTCTTAACCTCGGAATTAACTCAGACCGCAGCAACATAAGACTCCCAGCATTATGGTCGGGAAGACAAATAAATTAGTTGGCTTTACTTGAAAGCTTTTCTGGAATGAAGTCAGTTTCGTCCGCGCATTTTCAAATTGAACTTGACTGCATTTCATTACGAATTTATCCGCGAAATACAAAAAAAAATATTTTCTTCTCAAACGCTTGACGCCGGGCTGATGTTTTATTTCGCAGATGAGCTCAAAAAATCCAATTAAACTTAGTTTGAGTGGTCTGCCAAACTTAATACTATACACCCACGCAGCCCGTAAGTAAATTCACCGTTTCTTCGAGCTGCTGATTCTCGTAAATATCGATGCAAATCTCGTGCCGAAATCCAAGTACCTTCTAAGCGAACACGCTGGATAATGAAAACGGCTCGTTGGAGCAATATTGCCTGCACGCAGTCGGGGTCCAGAAAATGAGAGGTGCTCACGGTTCCTCTCTCTCCCTCTCTTTCACCCTCGCTCTCTCTCTTGAACTGGGTCAGAACGCACCACGTTCGAGATTACTTATTAATCTTCGATGAAATATCGCCGGTACGTCATCGTTTAATGCAGCGCGCTGCGATAACGATAATGATCGATGTGGCCAACGGCGATTGCTATACTGCAGCGATTGAATCTTGCAATATTGTCACACGGCAGTTTACGACTTTATCCTGGGTGGCCAACGATCTGTGATACGATCAGGTTTAGTAGTCGACCTGCACTGCCACACACGCGTATACACTTCAAATATATTCCCGATTATTGGAAAAATCTAAAATCTAGGTTAGGTAGCTCAAATTTATTCTAATAATTTTCGGTTGCAGTTGTAGGATGTATCGGATATAAAAGCTGGATGCGCAAAGTTGATCCTGGAAACGAATTGGTTCATTAAAAATAATAGCAAAGTAGTAATCCACGATGATCCAACTTCACTGGCGCCTAATTTATTTCATTACGTCTTGGCTGTGAGACTTCCACAAGGAGCCCACGGAGGAAAAATATTTACCTCCAGCTTGTCTAGCAAAAAAGAAAGAAAGATTTGCAACGCTCGGAGAGCGAATTTGTCCCAGCGCCTTGCACTAAAGCAGGCACACAATGTTAGGTTCCAACGGAGGTGAACAAGAATTGCGCCCTAGCGGAGAAAGGTGTGAGGCTCTTCCAATATAGGCACTGCACGGGAAAAGCGATTGCTCAATACCCGAAATAGGTTTCTTTTCAGCCACAAAGCTGCGTGCCGTGCAAATAAACCTGCTGGCATGCCATAGTAACACCACGCCTATATATATATATAT